>BRZM01000036.1:945516-1242131 GCA_033238685.1 Lates japonicus
GTGTACTGCTCAGTGACAGCATTTGCATCACCAAGGACGAATATCGTGGGATGTGCAAACGCTATGTATGCAGAACATGAAAGTCTGTGTAAGTGTGCCATAATGGAAGAGTGGAAGTGAAAGTTGAAATTACCCATTATTGCTCTCTTCTCACATAGCTTTTATAGCTGTCAGTGTACTTAAGCCTCAGACATGGTACAATCACAGCAAATGGCTTTCCAGAAAAAGAATATCATGCACGCACACATGAGGATTCCCATAATTTACCTTGCATAGAGCCTTGAATTTATGACTACTCCTCCTAAATTTAATTAATATTATAACAGTTACAAGGCAGAAAAAATGCTCTTGTTAGCCTCTGCCCTTGAAACAGCACATACTAGCTGTGTAAATATAAGTATATAGTAGAACAGCCTAATTGCCTCATTGTAATGGTTTTTAAGGAGCAGAGCAAATAATAAACTTACTCACTGGGAAATTAAAACTTGTGAACATATGGGTGTCAATTTCACAACCACTGTAATGTTCGTTTAAGGGACTGAGAATGTTAACAATAGGCCAGCATTCATTGTAAGCAAAGCAGACAATCATGCATTTGCATTTGTAGTCGGCCTTACTACAGAAGAAAGGTATATAAAGGTCAGGGACATTATGGGAGGTCATCTTGTTAAATGTTAAAATGTTAAAATCATGTTCTGATTTTAAGTAGATTTGGTGGATCATTAGTGAGAGCACAGAAATTGAGATCAAGGAGATTCAGTTGTTAAGTGCAAGATGGCAACACTTTTAATTTTGGGATGAGTCAGGTAGTGAAATAATGAAAAAGATCACTATCTTTGCCGTACGTTTGAAACCAAGCTCATGGACGATTATTGGAAAAGCCCCCTAGATAGTTGTCTAAAAGAATAAAAGAACTAAGGGCAAAGGTGAGAAGAGTTATAAAAAATGCAAGGAAGGAAAGCTGGCACAAATGTTGTACCTTAAAGGCAGAAAGAGCCATTCAAGAACAAAATACTTTTAAGCTGCCATTTTTTCAGGTCAAAGAGATTAATTCTGTAAGGATTTATCCAGCAAGGTTGGGAGGTTGTTAGTAACCTGGCTTTTTGTCATCTGCTCCTCGCACATTGACTTAAACCAGTGAGTTGGTTGTGTTTTTAGGAAGAAATTGCTTGCTGATTAATTTTAATTGTTAATTGTTAATCTGTTTTATCAGTGGAAAGAGG
Organism: Lates japonicus; assembly: GCA_033238685.1. Lineage (NCBI taxonomy): Eukaryota > Metazoa > Chordata > Actinopteri > Centropomidae > Lates > Lates japonicus. The sequence goes on from BRZM01000036.1 coordinate 946,740, forward strand.
TTTTAAGATTTTGACTGTGTTCACATGCTGCTTTATGTCTAATGAAGGCTACATTGTCTGTATGGATTTCAGCCTTAGCCTTGATACAAGATGAAAACATGCTACTACTGTGGACTGGTCCTGATCAAGGCTACATCAAGGCTAATTACACAGCTATAGTAGAGGCTGATATTGCAGCAGAATCTTGTCTTTGTTGCACTGAATGCATTTACAGATTGATTTGTCTACCCTGCCTGTATGATGTATGCGTGTGTGTGCTCTCTTAAATTGGCTCCAGATGGAGAGAAGGATAGGTACTATTACCATTTACTTTACTTTGTTCTTTGATGAAAAATTTACGCTGTGAAATGATTCACCCCTACCAAAGATTTTAGTAGAAATGCAACTCACCTTTGGTGCACATCACTACTGTATGTTTGGTTGTTTTGGTTACAAAACACTTTGCAAAACAAGCCAATCGTGCTGCCAACAAACTGAATATGTGCACTGCATAGAGCCACATTTGGCATATATTAAATACTAATTCACTCTGCAATTAAATGCCATCCATTAACATTGTGTTTGTGAAGTTGTTTAAACTGTAGCTAACTGAGCTGTATTCACGCTGCTCTTTATGGACATATTTTCATCCTGAATGTTTTGATCTTTGGCTTAGTTTCATTCTAAATAGAGCTGCTTTATTTTTCCATTCATAAATTTCTGTGATTTGCATTTTGCTCTGTAACAGATTTTTCAATAACATAACAACATAACAAAACTTAAGACACAGTGGAAGATAACATGTTGCTGAAAAAAGAACAATCTGTTCATTGTCACATCTGGCTGAATGGATGTAATTTTGATGTGACTGTAATTGCAATGATCATGAATGACCTTATAAATCATACCTGGAAAAAGGTAGTGATGGATTGTGTTAATCAGCCGGGTAGAATTACTATGTAGGCTTCTTTTAATATGTTTGTGAAAAGAACAAGAGCCAGTGACTTCCAGTTAGTGAGGAAAACCTGCATTATACAGGTGTTACATCCTTTATTACTTTCACCAACACCACTACCACCACGTAAACTGTCCTGAACCTTAGCTTATCAGTCACATGACTTTTCCTGTCAACAGCAGATTAAAAGACTGTTAACCCCGTCATGAGGGAATGGGGGCTCGGCATCAGAAAGAGGCTTGTCTAAATGTAAATAGGAACAGCATTTGTGGGTGAGCTTACCCTCCTCCCAGTACTCTCAGCTGTAATGGATAACACTGCCAAGCCTGCAATTACTCACTGTCTCTCGCCTGCACTGTTTTCATTACACCCTTTGGAAAGACATTTAAAAAAAAGAAAAAAATTAAAACTAATGCTATTTATGTTGATGTTTTGATGAAAGGAGATCAAACCTCTTCAGTCACATCTTTGGCTCCCACATTCTGCTTGATGGCTACTGTATGCTGGTGCTGGGGGGACTGACAGTTTTTGAGTTAATGGGTACATCAAAAACAAATTGATTAAATTTGCATTTAAAAATTCAAGATACTATTAAAAATAACAAAACAAAATGTGTTAATTCTTAATTCTGATATGGAATAAAAAATGCAATGCGTATTAAAGAATGGAAAGAAGCATGTATAAAAATCACGTAATAATCCAGTCAGACAGTAATTTATTCATCTTTTAAGATTAAATATTGAAACAGAATTCTCAGTTGTCTCACTAAGTGCCAACTTTATTACTATTTTACCAACTGATGGATGAATTCCATTTAGCTGCTTTGGTTTCAGGGTCTTGGTATAGACCTTTGTCACAGCAGCATAACATAAATGACAACTCTGTCCTAGTCAAATGTCCCAGTAAGCCACAACAGTGTGTTAGTGAGCCAGCATACATAAAAGACCTCTACCTTTTTCACAACCAACATTTTGACTTGTATGAGCAGAAAAATCACAGTATTTGATGATGTTAAAAACAACATCTAGGCGAGGTAGTCCTACAGTCCTTATATTGTGTATTTTGGCTCACTGGCATGGTTTGCACCTGATGGACCTGAGCCGTCATTAATAGAAATTTGTTTCACCTGTGCTTTTTCTGCCGTGACAAATCAAAATGTCTTCTGCGAAAAAGGACATGTCAGGACCCTGAAACTGAAGGAGCTAAATTCAATTTCATCTTTTACACCTGCTTTTTCTACTGTGACATATCAAAAAGTCTTCCAACAAAAGGGGCTGCTGGTGTCAGGTATGTGTGTGTAACATGAGTGGTGAGTATATACCACAGTAATTGAAAGGAGTCTGCTAGCTAGCTACCTTGCTAATTTTCATCAGGATTTAATCATCCATATCCTGTTTGTCTGTTCACAGGAGTCTTAGTTACAACACAGTTTTATAAAAGTGAGCACTACTCATATTTAAACAAGATTCTGTCCTTATGAGAGCAAAACATGAACTTTAGATACAGTTTGTGCTACATGAATGTTATCTACGTGCTGAATGTATAATTTACCAAACATGTGGGCCATAGTTTTCTTTATAGTTATAGGTTGTTGGCTTAACTTTCAAAACATATTCTTGATATGGCACATTAGAAAATTACACAAAGATTTTCATTAAAAAAATTAATTTCTAAAATTGTGTGAAAATTGCCAAGGCAACCAGTAAGAAAACAAAATACATAGTGTACTGCCCCCACACTAATATCTTACTTAGAATGATTACAGTTCTTGACGGAGCGTCACATATGCTATAAGAAGAGCCATACACAGTATGTACTCATTTTCATGTTTCAGTTTTCTATATAATTTTCCATGTTTAGCACATCGAGTATGAATGAAGATCATTACCGGGCTCACTTTAACTATGATAATGAGTAAGTGCATTATATGGACCTGCTATTTCATGTAAAATTATACAGTTTTTCAAGCCCAGGTCAGGTAGAAAGTATAATACTGACTGAATGATGGGCTAGTTTTGAATTTTGCATAACAATTGTGAAAACGGAGGACAAAAACAGCTCAAAGGTTTTCATGCTTGATGATGAAGGCATACTGACAAAAAAATCCAGAAATATAATAGAAATGTTGCTATCCAGCCTTTGGTCCAATGCAAATCTAACCATCCACTTCACATTAAGAAGTAATTAAACTCCTTCATTCAATTATTTGGAAAAGAACCTCTACTGCCCATACAGCACATTGTTCATGAGAGGACCTCATCATCTCAAATTTTAGGAACAATTAGTTTTCAGGATCTTGCAGTGCTGAAAATCACAGAACCAACACCACCTTTCAGAGTATGTTCTTTGCATGGCCACTGAAGAAGATCAAGGACAGATGCAACGCATCAACCAGCATGGCACAGTTTATCTATTGTTAGTTCCTACCCAACATCACTGAGCCCAAAGTCTTCAACCACCATTTGTTCAGGCACATTGGTGGTCTCACTCAGTCATAGCCAAATCACACCACAATGACAGCACACGTGTTGCAGTCCTCACCTACTGGCCACATCCCATTACACACAGTTCAAAGGAACAATAAAGACTATCCACTCGATCCATCAATCATGTCAGCATTTCCTTTATAACTTACAGTCTGCTACAAATGTGTGATATGAAAACAAATACTTTTAGGTTAGGGCAACAAAAACACTTTAAGTCAGGGAAAGATGGAGCCATGATTCCCTAACTTTAACCAAGTGCCATGGGTTTAAAAATGGTGTCATCACTACAAGTGGATATTGCACTGCAAAATTGGAAATTTTGGTGGAAAACAAATAGGTTTCTATAACGTTCTACTGATACATTCAATATCAATGTATTTGCAGCTTGCCAAACATGAAAGTTGACACCATGTCCTTATTATGTTAAAAGAAAAACTAGTCTCAATTACTTTTTGTGTAAATTGTATTTGCTGTTGCAGGTTAGTTGTATAGAAATGTCATTTTTAGGAGACAGGATAGCATCAGTTACCATCAATTAACAATTTAATGAAAAGAAGATAAATGGAGCAACATTAGCAATTATAACATGTTTCATAGTTACATCTCATTTTTTACTTGATGTGTAATGACTTTATCTGTTATAATTGTCATTAACTGTACTTTTGACAGTTCTCATTATCTTTATGATTTTTCATCACTTTTTCCATTGTAAAGTAGCTTTTAATTCACATTTTACTCTGTGCCTCTATTATAATTATTTCAAAAGACACTAAAATCCATCATATTACCTGAGCTTTGGCAGCCACTGTCAACAGTTTCATAGAATAATATGCACACCAGCTTTTTATTCCATTTTTAAACCATCCAATTCTTTCCTTTGACAGGATTTGTGAATGACATTAGCACACAGAAGTACATACCATTATGCTCTCAGGGAGGTTGATTTTGTTTATGTGTAAATGTTTAAAATAAAACAGATCTTTTGCGCTAAATGTTCTGTCTTTACCATTTTTCCATTCAAACACAAATGCAGTTGTGTTGTGTTTAGATACTGCCTTGTTTAAGTTTGATTACTCTGGTAAATGTCAGGGGGTTCTAGTTCAAATAGATGATAAGCTATCTCCCTCACCAGAGCTGGGGCATAATTAAAGAGATATTCCATTGCATGAAGAAGCTGATAGTGATGAATTCCAATTGTACTTAATATTGTAAGTGAATTTAACCATTTTTAGATATGGCTACAGGGGCTTGCCTCCAGCTGACACTGACATGTGAGGTTAAATGCTTCAAAGGCAAACAGACAGGCAACCTGATGGAAAGCCTGATTGGTACTTGGAAAGAACAGCTTTAAATAAAATGCATAATCAGATAGCAAACTGCAGGCAGCCAGCCATAGTGCTCCGTGCACAGTGATTCCATGGATGGAAAAGAGCATCCAGAGGCTGAGATGCAGACAGTCAGCTATCAGCCCCAGCAGCGTAGGGTGATTTGAATTTACTGTCAGGATTAATGCCATCCCCAGATTTTGATTTGCTCTGTGGCTTTTCAGTTTGTGACTGATTATTCAGAGTGTTTCCTAGTCTGTGTAGCTGTGTGAGTACTATGGGGGTTGTCTCCATGTGCCCTTTTTTGAGGGAGAAACCTCAAGAAAGGGATGTCTTGTACTTGCACTACAGAGTACAGCCTAGACACATGTGAATCTCAAAATGAAATAATGAGAGAGGACAACAGTCAGCTCAGATGAAAGCTTTGTCTGAAAATTCTCTCCACTTCATAAATTCGCAAACTTGCTCTTTCAGGAAATGATAAAATAAATCTTTTGGCCCTCTACACCAGAGGAAAGGAAAGGCTCATTTGCTGTCAGATTAATTAGCATTATCTTGTTTTTATGCTTTAACATGCTGTTAGATATCGTGCCGTAAACACATAGCTGTGATGGGTCAGTTGTTTTGTGGCTGTTGTCAAAGGGAAGTTTCTGGTTCCTGAGGAGCAGGGAGAGCAAGTTGACGGATACTGAAGAAAGAGGAAAAATTCCAATTATCCTAGGTTATGTTTTTCTTTGGGTAAAAGTATGGGGTGGTGGAGGAATGTCAGGGCAAAATGACAGGAACTCAAGGGGGTTATCACTAGCACAACCAATTATCCCACAATGGGTCAGAGAGAAAAGTACAGGTCAAACAAAAGGAGTCCATCAAAAATGCAAGAATGGAGGACATGAAACTACCAAAAGATAAGCTTGTGTCCCAGTGGTAAAATATGGCGGTATGAGAGCCATTCGGTCATTAATAAGCATAGTGAAAACATACAGAATATGGAATAAAGACAGAACAAAGAAGGAGAAAGAATGATGAATGCAACACAGACTAATGCCACATGTGTCATTTGTACAGTTAATGGCAAATAAAACATGAAGTATTTTGCTCAAAAGTAACTGAGCTGATTTTTATGTATCAAGATTAACTTGCTAGTCATGGGGAATACCACTCAGCTGGGAAAAAAAAGAAGTAAACCCTGATGATGTCACAGTGATGCCATCATGTTATCTTGGCTTGGGCCTTGATACTGCAAACATAAAGCCTGCGTTTAAAACCTGGAATGTGGACACTGAAAGACACGGACATTTGCTAGCCAGCACCAAAACTACTACTAAAACTATTGCTAATGTTAATATGACAATTCAGAAAGACTCATCAATGCAGGCTGTAGATAAAAAGCAATTAAATATTTAAGACATTCACTTTAGAGTCATCTCAGCGTCATGTGTAGCTATTTTACCAAACCCTTGGCCAATGAGGGGAGTTTTTTACTTTAAGATTAACATGAAATTATCTGTGACGGTCTTGGGGTGGCTTCTTGAGTAACAGTTGAGGACAACATTCTTTAAATAAAATTTTACAACTGAGTTCTAAAGATTATTGGTATGATGAGTTTATTTTAGGTGTTTTGCTTTTGTTGTTAGTTGGTTGTAGGTTTTGTTTCCTGTGAAAGGCAAAACTACTAAATACTACAAATACTGTAAGACGTGGCATCTGTTTCAGGCAGACAAATTGAGTTGCTTCACTCACACATGATATACTCTTCTTGCTGCAACATACAGTACATCCAATATTTAAGCTGTTCATGTTCAGTATGCTGATTGCTTTGCCCTGCTTTGCTCCACCTTCACTATTTATTTGCAAAGTCTGCAAATATTACTGCACAAACCTGCTGCTACTGCTGCTGCTCATGTAGCGTTTCAGACCCAACTCCACTACATCTCACTAAAAACAGTAGAGTAATAATCTACTTTGCATTCTGTGGGCAGGAAAATGTCCAGTGATGTGTAGATGTGGTGACTGGAAAGTTCGACTGCGTCTTTATGAAACCAGTCTTGACTTTGTAACAGTGCATAATGGGACACCATCATCTTTAAATATGTGAACACCTAGAGGGAATAGTGTTTGTACCATACAATGGTCTCTCACTGCTCGGCTGTCATCCGACAGTAAGGTGATGTAATTGCTGTGGCTGCCCAATAATGGCTGCCCACAACATTGCAGATCCCCCACAATGTTTAGCAGTTGGCAGTGGGCTTTTTGGATTGCAAGCATCCTTTGACTTTCTAAAAATGAAACCCATACAGATGTAACACATACAGAGTGGGATTGCTCATCCAACCACATTATTTTTCCACTGCTTTGGGGTGCTTCTTAGATCAGGTTTATCAACAGTGTGGTAATTTTAAGGCTATGGTAAATATAAGTGCTGGCCCATGCACTTTTCCTTTTTGCCAGTTTGATGTCTATTTCTCCATGCCCTGTTCAGACAATAAATCATTTTGGAATTTGGAAACCTATTATTTGGCTGTCCTTTGTTGATTTTAGATTGCACTCCACATAACATGGCCTGTCTTTGAAACTGCATTAGTGGTCAGTGATTGCTTCTCTTATTTTGCCTGTTTATACAAAGACACACCTACCTCACTTACACCTCACTTAAACCTGCTTTATTTGATGTTTTGGACATTTAAAGCCAATGCCACTAACTGTGAACACAGTGCTGACATATCTTAGGATGTTGATAGCTTATGGAAGTTTTATTTTGGTTTTCACCCTCCTTGTGTCTCTTGTGGTTTTTGTTACTTACTGTTTTATTTTGTAGTCACCTGCCTTGTGTGTCTTTGGTGCTTTTATGTCTTTGTTCTTTTCCTGCCTGTTTTCTGTTTCACCTGTGTTTCATTTGCAGCTATTGTGCTGTGTGTGATTTACCTGAGCTGTATGGAGTTTTGCTCTTGTTGCTTGGAGAGGATTCTCCCCTGTGTTCTGGTTTTTAGATATCTATTTTTTGGACTTTCACCTCCTTCATGTCTGGACTTATCACCTTTGTCTCTGTCCTGAATTTATTTTCCCTCACCACCGTCACCGTAAAGCTGCTGTACTGCTACAGCCCCCTCACCATGTCTGCATTTTGGTCCTCACTCCTGTGTCCCTTAGACCTAAAACGTAACAGGACATTTAAACACATTTTTCCCCACATCTTACAGTAACAGTTGTTTTGTGAGTAGGCGATAACAGCCTCTGTATAATTACTCATAATAGTCAATGACACCACTTGAGAACTTAAATTAATTTGTGCATTCATATCTTCCATTAAAAATTTCCTCCCACACATTTAAAATACTAACGGTTGACTGTTAAAGCAAGAATACTTTCATAGTCAGTGGTTAGATTAAACCAATTAATTATTAGTTGCATGGTTTGTTGACCAATTCCTGACCACTTTAATAATCTGTTTAACCTGGTGATAAAAACAAAACAAACAAAAAAAGAACAAGGACACACTAATACATCTCTGCCTCTTGGCATCTGTTGAGGGGAATTGAAAAAAGGGATTGCTCAGTGTGATCATGGTCATTATTTACCAAGAGTGGCTCATAATGGCTGAAAATTGCATACTTTATGGGGTAGGTCTACAGATTATATAGAACATGAGAAACTAACCATTGTTTCTCAGTTTGAAAGCTATTCGAAAAGCTTGGGACTACCCTTTAAAAGAGGGCACAATTGAAAGCTGCAGCAATTTTGAATCCCAAGATAGAAACACTTGCGACAATTGTGAAAACTGATAATTCACATGTAGGAGAGGAACTGAAAGGATAAAGAGACATGAAAGCTCTGGGGGAGAGAGTAGGAAGAGGAGAGAGCAGACAAAAAGGGTGACCATTTTTATAGGCTGCACAGAAAAAGAATAAATGTGCATGTGTGAGTGTGCATGCATCTGCTTATGCATGTGCAGTGGAAAAAGAAGGAGGGGGTGTGTTCACTTGGAGACAGCAGGGATGGCTTATTAGGAAATCATTCCTCTTAGCCAATGGTTTTTAAGAGAGAGGCAGATGTCATTTGACTGAGAAGTACCACCTCCCAGAGCCAGCATATCCCCTTCAGTGTAACGCAGCGGTGTGAGAGCACCACTGTCACTGCTCTCTCTTCTCTTCTCTGTCTGTGTTTCTCCCTCACAGTTTCTCGCCTTCCCTCTGATTTCTCTCACTGTCTCACTGAGCTTGCCTGCACTCCCTCTCTTCGCCCTCCTCTCTCTTTCCTTTCTTCTCCTCCTCTTCCTTTTTCTCCCTGACTCTGTCCCATAAGCAGAGATAGGATCTGTTACAAACAGCAGCAGCTTCACCAAGAGCCCAGGTAAGACCTTTTTTGTGATTTATTCACTTTGCACTGTGGAGCTTTAATACTGAAACCAGAAAGCCTCATTGTTCGCTCTCCAATGTGAACAAATTGATTTCTCTACATTTCTAGTTTCTCCTTGCTCTGTTTTGCTGTGATGAATTTGAAGTGGAGCTCTGATTGTCTTAAGCGAAACAGTGGGAGCTAAGTTGTTTCATACATTTGTGAGGCACTCAAAGGTGTGCTTTTATTGCTAGTAAGCTGTGGCAATGACAACTTTAGGAATCTGGTGTCTCAAGAGTGTATCTGAGAGCTACACATAGGACAGTGTATATCTTAAGATTAAAACATTGTACAGAAACGGAGACAGAGATAGAGAGAGGCAGAGGGAATGAGAAAAAAATAGAACAAGACAGATAGGGAAATAAGCTTTCGCTGATCAAAGCTGGTGGTAGGAAGTGAGTAAAGAGTTGCGGGAGCATGAGCTCAGGTGTTCATTCACAGATCAGCAGGTGACGAGTGGACTCACTATTGATCTGGAGCTGGCATCCTCCCAGAACTAAGCTGAGGCTAAAGCCAGACAATCTGATGTCAGAGATTGTTTCTTTGGTATATTTATGAAGTGTTCAGATGGGACTTCATACACAGCAAAGAGAACCTGCTGGGCAGTCTGTGTGGTGCAAGATTAAAAGAAGCAGGACAGTTGCTCTTATCCCCAGACTCTCTGTGTGTCTGAACATGTGTGGCTGTATTTTTGAATGGATTTTCTGCTACTCATTAATTGACACAAACTGTAAATCTGTGTGCATGGAACATTAACTCTAATGTGCTGGAAACTGCGAGAAAGGGGATAATTAGATTCAGTCCACTACTGTGTGATGCACTGAAGGGTTAGGTCATAGTGGAGGTTATGCAGTAATTGTTATTCATTGATATTTATAGCACTGATGAATAGTGTTCCCTTTCGAACTGTAAGCTTTGAAATTAATGTGTGAATTTACATAAATGACTGAAGTAGCCCTTTCTTCTTGTCTCAGTCATTTAGCAGATGTATAAATGGGTTTAAGTTTGCCCATGAGCAATGCTCAGCCTTTGAAGTTTAAATAAACAATAAGACAATGCAATGTTACATCTGAAATTCAACAGTGAAGCACATTAGTGTCACTTGAATCACATCTCATTGTGGGCTTGGTGGCTGTTTGCACTGCCTCGGAATCACTTGGAGGAGCCTTTGCAAGAGGGCTTACTATAGTGATTGATGTCGACATCATTGGTTAGTTGAAAGGTGGTCTTTGCTGATAAGTAATCTCTGAAGTTCATCTTTAGCTAATATTTTCTTGTGGACTGATGCCTTATCGCCTGTGTCTGCGATATAAGAATATTCGTCAAACTGATGAATTTAAATGAAATCTGAAAATAGCTCAGAGCAAAGTTGCGTTAGGTCTCATAAGTAATACAGCGGTGTGCTTATATTTCATTCATGACATAGTTTGTAGCGTTCTCTTGGACTGTGGAGAGAAATGAGAGAAATAGCTTTGTGATGTGAAAAGACATTGGTTGTTGAGGTGGGAGAACATCCAGACACGCTGCAGTGGAAACATTAACAGCAGGAGCTGAACCATCAGCTGTACTTTAATTGTAAGGACCTGCCCCTGAAACTTGCTCATTTACACCATACTGGCCACAGTCCACAGCCACAGAGCCACAGTGTTGCAGTTTTGTAGCACTGATTCCATTTGGTGGCACACACTGCACACAGTACTGAAAAAGTATCCATGGTCTGGGCTTTCACACAACTATCAATGACACATTCTTCACTTTCATCTACAGCCTAGAGATGTAATACTATTGTAGTGTTGTGTATTAGTATGAGGAGCATCCGATTTACCATACCTTGATATAAAACAATACTTTAATGTTATCTGGAGCAAAAACAAAGAAAAAAGCCGCCTCAGCTACTTGCCTGACACAGCCTATGTCATTAACCCAGCACTCAGCCAGAGACCCAGAAAAATATCCACGTTTTTGAGGAAATTAGAGTCAGAGAAATGTGGGAAGCTAGTGCCTTTTCAGTCCGCTGAGGTTTCTCTGCTGACAGCTACACTTCGTCTTTTTTTCTGGTTGGTTGTGAGCTGCCCCAGGTGTGACAGGCAGCCGGAGTAATGGGGGACGTTTGACAGATGCATATTTCCAGCCTTGAATGCTTCATATAAAGAAGATAGACGGCATGGATTCAGGCTGAGCGGGGGACAAACTGTTGGGCTGTGAATCACCCCAATGAGTGTGCCACCTCTCTGCTTGATTGATCTGTCACGTGACTCTTATAACCCTTCCAAGTTACTAATTGCATTCCACCCTGATTATTGATTGAAATATGAGGGTGGTATATTGATATTCTGGAGGCAGGCAGTGTGTTGTGGTCAAGTTACCAGCAGTGTGACCCTACAAATGTGAGCATGACTTCTACATGGATAATGTGTGTGTGTGTGTGTGTGCATGCATGCATATGGTTGTGTGTGTGCTAATTTTATTCCTACAGCATCAAGAGGGATTTGTACTAATATTGGAGACTTTATGTGATAATTAATCTTTTATAAGCCTATCAGGGCACATAACCAGGAGCCAAGGCCAAGAGATTACATTACAGTTTGTACAGTAGATCCGAGTGTTTCTTGGCAAACAGACTTCATCTGGCAGCCAATCTGTTCACAGTGGAGCCAATGGGATGAACTCTCCCGCTTCCTGTGTATTTGTCCCTTGTGGGCCCCTATATAATTTGAAAACCCTGTGCAGTTTCGCTTTACATATCCATCTGGAAGCTCCCACATCCATGGGCCCATTTAAAAAATGAGCACTTAGTGATTTGATCTTGTTGTCACTCCAGTTTAATTAATGTTGTCAGTGCAGTGTGTCAAATACAATACAATATACAGTTGTCCCTCACTATAACGCGGTTCACGTTTCGCGGCCTCGCTGTTTCGCAGATTTTTTTTTAGTGCAATTTTGCATGCTTTTTTTTTTACAGCGTATGAACGCACATTGTGTTCTGCTTCCTGATTGACTAAGGGACTGTAGACCATTGTCAATCAATCTCGTCCGTGCCATGTCTCCTGTACAGTACAGAATGCGTTCGGCTTGTCAAATTTACATAAATGTTCGATCGCTAGCAGTGTGACTCTGAAGTGCTGTATGTTTGCAAGTTTTCTCCCCGACAACGTTTGAACTTTGAGAGTGTTTAAACAAGAGAGAAATGTGAGAAAATGTTAATGCCTGTCTGAGAAAAGTGTTTAAAGTGTGTGGTGAGGGGTTTTACAGCCTTAAAACATATATAATAATTGTAAAAAATAAAGCTGACTACTTCGCGGATTTCGCCTATTGTGGGTTATTTTTAGAACATAACCCCCGCGATAAACAAGGGACCACTGTACAATATAACCATAGTATTAGTCCTAATCAATATTGAAATTGACAAAAATTTAAAATATACAGCATACAAACAATGATGGCATGTATGTATAAGGTTTGCCATGTTCGCCATAATAGTTTAAGATACTAACAATTGCTAATTAGCACTAAGCATAAAGTGCTGATTGGACTGTCATTAGTTTTTCTGGTATTTGGTCGTAAACCAATGTACTGGATAAATTATCCAATGATGGTGCTTAAGATACATCATCTAGGAACCAAGAATGTTCAAAATTTTGTGCCAAACCAACCAGTAGATGTGGAGATATTTTACTGGATATGTGAAAATTTTGACCTGCTACTGGCACTGGATGAAAAGTCAGAGGAGCACTTAAGTCATTAGGATTTATCCTCTGGAGACCACAAATGTCTGTACAAAATTTCACTTTGGTCTGGACCAAAGTCTTTGACTGACAGATAGTCAGACACTACCATTCCTAGAGCCACAATTACACATTATCTACTTATGCATGGAACAAAAGATATTATTTACCACTACTTTACTTATAAGAGGGACAGTAATATGATAGCTGTTCAGTGCCTTTTTAGCATCAGTTTTGTCATTGTGACTTTAGTAAAACAAGAGCAGTCTTGTCTTATTCACAGTCACATAATGTTATTTCAGTCAAAAGCTACTTAAGTGATTGCAACTTACCTAAGTGCAATTTCTGCATTGTGTAGGTGTATGTAATCCTTGAGTGCCCTAATGGTATTACAAACAAATAGGGCTCATGAAAGTGAGTTTTATAAATAAAGTCATTGGCATATTAGAATATTTCTTTGAAACTTTATAATCAGTGAGACACTTTCTCTGTCTTAAGAGTAACCATAATTAGTGGCTACTTCAAAAGGCAAAAGGATTCCAGATGCATTAAGTTATGAACATTAAGTTATTTGTACACAGGACAATGAAAACTAACTCTTTCCTATATGTGAGGGCTTTGCTTCTTACAAAAAGATTAGCAGAGGACAAATGGTTTAGTTCACCCATATTTAGCACAAAGGGCTTTTTGTATTGTCATATATTTCTGTCCTGATATGATGCAGTGAAAGGGCAGAGTAAGTAGGAGGCTATTTGTCAATGACATCCTTCTGCTAATAGGATTAGATGCATCTGAAAAGCACTCAAAAGGGCTGTATGCTGCAAATATGCATATCACTGCAATGATACTTAATAACAGATACACAGGCTTTGGACAAATAAAACATTTCTTAGAGGGAAAATTGATTATTGGCAATGCTGTTTAACAGTGTAAGGTTTAAGATCAGTTACGGGATTATGAATGCAAAATGGGAATCAATAAGTCAGTCTATATGCCAGTTCTAATATTTTTTTAGTTATAGAATTTATAGAAATATGCTCCAAAACATCTCTGAATGTGAAGAGGTGCTGTTAAAGGCTTCTGTGTCCCAGACACGTTGAACAGCCTTGAAGTCATATAGAAGTCACATTTTTTAATTCTAACCAATGAGAAAAGGCCAAAGTCAGGGCTCATGGCTATCAATGACTACATGAATGCAAAGGCTTCAGGAAGACATTGCTGCGGCTTTTGTAAAACAACTACATATACATCAAATGTTAATATTATTAAAATATCACCCTAAGTTGCTAAACAGTGATTTTGATGTATGGACCAGATCAAAACCCAAACATTGCTGCGATCTTTACGTATCTCTGTATTATCCAATTTAAACAAGGCTGTCCGTATTTCAAACTGTCATGTTGTAACTATTGAGCAAATTTATGTTAGCTGGAAGCGAAAGGTCTCTCATAGACATCATACTTCTCACCATGTTATTTCTAATGCTCTTGCTCTCTACCTGATCAGATTTGAATCAACCTGAGCTCAGTTTACTGATTGACTCATCTTCCATAGTTGTACCAGACATAGGAGATTGACTAGTGCTGCACAAATACAGACATTTCACTTCCAGAAAGCCAATCATCAGTGACACTAAATTTGCCTTTTGAGTAAATATGTTCACTTAGCTGCTTTATATTAAGTGAGCTTTATCAATATTTTTTTGCCCCTTAAAGTGCTTCACAGCTTTCCTTTGATTCTTTAATACTTTGTGCAGATGAATGTCAGCGTGGATCTGTTATGACAACCTCTTCATCTTGAGAATGAACAAATTACTGAAGTTCAAATGCAGTTTTAAACCAACAGGAGCACCTTGGAGGCAAAATATTGCTTGACTATGATTTTTTCAGATTTACTCATAGTGGCTTTACTTCCATTGTGTGCTGACGCATGCAGTCATATCATTAAACTCTTGGCTGACGCTATTTTGAGGCTATAGGGTTCATTTATGGGGAAACTAATTCACATTAAGCCCCTCATTTATAGCTTGACACCTGTGATCATCCTGGATACATTGTGATACCAAGTCTGTGGTATGGTGTTCAGAGCAATTTGTTATCCTAAAAAGTCTCAAGTCTCAAGTCTCAAGTATCAATTTTACTCACCCCCTGCAGAATTAAGGGGCTTTTAAAGGTTTTCCAACCTGAAAAAAAGTTTTTTGTGGAGAACTAAGGCTGTGGTCAGCTTGAATTCTTCTTAATTACAATGGACCACTATAATGACAAGTTAAGCAAAATTCACTTCTTCCATCTGAATCATTTTGAACACATATATCAGTTTTCTCAAGTTAGAAACCCTCTCTCCTACTCTTTTGTAGAATTAGCTTGTGATTTCAGCTTAAAGCTTAAAACCTAATTTTCTGTCATGTCCATAAAGAAGAAGAAGAAAGGATAGGCAGGCTTCAGCTATGGAGAGAATATCATCACATCACATAGTGATCTTCTAGTGTAAATATAAAGCATGCATGGAAAATGCATAATTATCACAGATTTTAATATGCATGACAGTCATCCTGAGTAACATGCATATGGAGTCAGTGAGCCTTACACAAACTGCTGTGATGGTTACCACTGGAAAAACATTTGCATGTTTGTATGGAGTCATTTCAGGGTGGAGGATCGTTATGTGAAAACATTTGACTGTGTGTGTACATGTGGGCTTTTGTGTCTCTGTGTATCTGCATGTGGCCGTCAAGTGATTAACCATGCTTGATGCATCTGGGGATTCCTTGATCTCATTACCTCCGCTGACACAGATGAAGGTCAAATCACTCAAAGTGATTGACATTTAGTGATACGTACTGTATTTCATGTGTGTGTTTCATTCATTTATTTGAATTCATTTTTGTTTAATCAAGCAGTAAATACTCATCAAACCCCTCAAGATGATGTATGTTGTTCTGTCACTCACTGCTGAATTTTTACATAAAGCTGTTAGAGACAATTTCTACCTAAACTTGGTTATGGAAAACAATTCTCAACCTTTTTCACTGTGGCATAAAAATATGTGAATCCACTTAAGTAAAAAAAAAAAAAAATCCTTCTTAGAGGAAACCTCTTTTACTGAGCGTTACCCTTTACACAGTTACTGATGATGATTTCATGCTCCCATCCCTCTTCACATCACTCTGAAAGAGGGTGGGATCTGGAAGCTATTATTTGGGCAGAAGAATCATTATGCTCAGCTGGGCTATTGCTACTTCACATTGCTACTCAGAACACAAACACTTTTTTTCCAGTCTATTGAATTTGCTGACCCCCAACACCCCAACAGTTTTCAATTACATTAGCCCCCACCCCACTTGGAATACAAATGCAGGAGCTTGAGCAAGTCTTATCTCAAGAGTCTTTGTCAAGTAGCTGGCTTATTTGTCTGCTGCTCTTTCCATCTGGCCACACAGGTTATTCTTTGGGTGCTATGCAGTTGTCAGGCAGCTGAAGGAAGCTGTCACAAAACCCGGTCGGCCCATTGGCCTTTAGCTTGGATCTCCTGCTTCTATCACCCCTATTAACTTTGGATCACTGCTTATATTCACTAAATCTTCCATGGCCATAATAGAATTAGTGCAGCAATACGCTTTCCTCTTAATGGTCAGATGCGTTTTTTTTTCACCTCTGTACAGACTCTCTGTCTTAATAGACACTCTCTTTTTTGTTATTCTCCTGCTGTCTTTGAGGTGTCAGCGGTAATTACATCTAATGAGAAAGGAAGGGATTTGTTCACCTGAAGAGAACACATGACCTTTGGTGAAAACATGCTGTTCCTACCATCACCCTAATGGAAATGTGCAGCTGCAGTCAGTTGGATTTGATCTGATGCCACTTTGATATTCAGGGGTTAGCACTGGGTTTATATTCTCACACCCTTTTGTGTCCTATGGATTTAGAAAGAGATGATATTTTACATGAGCGGATGTCACAAGTAATGACAGGCAAGTGGTAGATGCATACCTCATCACTTAGTAATGCAGACTTAGATTGAAGAGGTGAGAGCCCCGGAGTGGTCCCATTGGAGCTGTTTAAGAGGAAAGTTCTTTTGATTCACTGAGTCTCTCTTTAATGCCACTGTTGCATCTTGTCAGACTTAACATGATAAGCAGCTGTCTCCAAGTTGAAATTACAAATAAGATGGGAACATGTACTGTGTGAATCTTGAAGGCTCTAATGTATGTACTTGGTGTTACCAGGGCCAAAGAGGATTCCCCTTGGAAGGCATGTCACTGCCCATCTCATCCAGTGTCCTAACATATACAGACATCCCCACTAGTAGTGAGTGAAAACAACATCTAACATGACATGGAAAGGGACAGAAGGCTTGAGTCAGGGCTTGCATAAATATATTTTTAAGTTTTATATGTTTGATATTTTAGATATCTGATGCTGATTGGATGACTTGTTTGGAGCATTTGGATAGAACATATTTTATTACAAAAGCCATGTAAAGCAATATAGTTCTGATATATTTTAATACAAGCAAAACATGTACAGTAACATGAATTTGATGTACCTAGTTTCTTAGAGTTCATAATGATAACCGAGGAAGAGGTTCTTGCAGGAAATTATAACACTGTAAGAGTGGTGTTACTCTTTTTTCCTTATTGTCAACAAATTCCATGAAACTACCAAAACCAACAATGTGTTAGTCCATCTGGCACTCCAGCTCTATTGGTGACATCACTTTAAAAACAGACTCCAAGTACATAGTTTTATTTTTTTAAATGCCCAAATAGTCTCCAAGTGGGGCATTACCAAAAGGGCAGGGAATAAATAGTGCATTTTTGAGGGTTTATGTTCAGCTGCTGATTGATACATATTTGATGCAGTGGTGTGTATTTATGTTGCAGGACAATCTATGAGGAATTGACTCAAAATAAACAGCAACATCTGTGTTCATGGTAAAGATGTAGCAATGTTGAAAGAGTGCAAGGATGTATCTCATTGGTGTGTGTTTAATATTATACAGTGGAATATGTTATATCATGTGTGTCTCATTGGATTTGTTGACAGTTAAAAAAATATTATTATTATATTATCCTATTTACCC
The DNA here is from genome assembly GCA_033238685.1 of Lates japonicus. Lineage (NCBI taxonomy): Eukaryota > Metazoa > Chordata > Actinopteri > Centropomidae > Lates > Lates japonicus. Next base: position 964,684 of record BRZM01000036.1, read on the forward strand.
TGTAGAACTAGTGGTTCAGATTCCCACCATTTGTAAAATCACAAAAATCTTTCTCAAAACTCATGATTTTGACCACGAAACGCTTTAATCAGCTGTCCACAGTGACAAGTGGATGTAGAATTTCTCTTTCAAGTTAAATTTAGCAGCACAAAACTGACAGACACAACCTAGTTGCAATTTCAAACTGTGCTTATTTGAATGTTTTGTATGCATCAAAACATTATGGCACTCTAAAAAACGATTGCTAGATCAGTGATCACCTCATTTATTATGATATGCAGTCAAGGAGCAAGAGACATATGAAGTTGTAGGCAGAAGTTGTTGTTGTTGAAGTTGTTGACAATAAAATTATGCCTCCTGTGATGCCAAATCTTGTGAGGGCTCTAGCCAATATCACATAAACATATTTGGCGTCTGTCTGAACAGCCTGAGCCTTTTTTTGATTTACAGCTGTTTTAATGTATTGCAGTTTTGGGCTCTCCAGGATGAGCTGCTGTGAGAATCAGTTTTTATTGATCACGTTTCATCCTCATGCCCTGACACCCTCAGTGCAAGGATCAGTGTTGCAGGTCTTTTTTTGTGATGGCCCTTTGCTCTCTACAGCAGTTACCAGTTTCAAAAGACCGCCTGTTGATGCACTTTGCTCTCCACAGGAGAGTATCCCATGGTAGTTCATTATTTCATTACACTCCAACCTGCAGCAGCAGGCTGTGTGACGTGTTTCTCTATCCTCGTTTGCGGTGCCACTAGATACAGTTTCCCTGCTCTTTTGCATCTAATTAGGACAGCCTGTGTGCCTCCAAACAATGGGATAATGACTGGCACTGGCTGGTGTCTTGTACAAGTACTGAGTGCCTCTTGGCCAAGTGCCAGAACCCTAGAATGGGAATCACTCTATGCACAAATGTGGCACAGTTATGAGTGCCAGGGCACAATGGTGCTTATTTGGTTATCCACATCACTTTGGATTGGTTGGAGATTGTTAAGTATTTTCCTTTTTATTCTATGAAGATTTTAGGAGAAAAGTAGGGTTTGGGATGTAGTTTGCTAATCCAGATGATTTTGTAGTTAAAACTACTGCCTTATCAGATCTTGTCTGTTGGTGTAATGTAGGTTGGAAAAGGTTATCTTTTTGTATTGTAAACCAGCAGTTTATATTGTGGATGTACCTTACTGCCTGAAAGATATTTTGGCATGTTCCATGTTTTAGTGATGTAGTGCTAGTTTGCTTAGTATAAAATTTCTGTTTCCCTTAAAATGACTGGCAGTTATAAATTGGAATAATGCAATGGAGAAAAAGCTCTCAACTGATCTCATGCCCCATAATTAGCTAAAGTAATTTTGGCAAATCCAAGGCAATTTTCACTTTTAAGAGCTATGCTGGGCAATTCATCGACTTTCCACATGTGTACGTTTATGTTGTGAATGATGTGGGTTTAGTGGTGGATTGTTTTATTATAATACAAAGCATGCAAGACTGCCCTTATGAAATGAGAGACTAAATTTCCGAATGAAAATAAGTCCTAGGTTATTGTGTCAGCTCTTCCCACAATGCCATGGCCAACCTTTATATATGATATGGGGATGTGAGGATTAGACTGTGGTCTTTCACAGAAAATGTGGAGCCCTGCAGATTCCCTTTCAAATAGCTTTTTAGCTCCTGCGGCAAATCTTTTCCCAGGCTCATAAATCCTTTATTTTTTAATCGGATATTTAGATTACCCTCAAAGACATTTAAAAATGAAACCTTGTGTACTGGGACTCTGGCAAATGTAATAATTTTCTGACATTTGTTACCATTAAAACAATAGCATGCTGTTTTGTTTCAGGTTGGGTTGTTAGGCTGCTTAGAGTCACAATTCTTTTTTTCGAACAGGAAATTGGTTCAGCAAACCTGTAAACAACACTGCTAATTCTGGGGCAGACACATGTTAGAGGCAAATGTGACATGTTGGATTTCCCTGATAATTTCTTGTTATCACTTCTTACTTCCCCCTACAAATTCTAGATACATACTAAATAAAATAGGATGTGAAATATTGTGCTTATTATCCCTTGAAATTGAACATTTTGATGGGCAGATGAGTGTCATACATCCACACATGGACCATATATAATCATCAAGGATATCAATCAGACCTTTATTGAATTTTCATGTTATTTTACATGCTCAAATAGTTATAATGTATTACCCCAGGTCTTACCCTTTCATCAAAGGAATTTTCTAAAAAGCCGTAGGCATGATGTTTTATTAAAATCTGAGCACATTAAAAATGTCATTGACTTTCATTGGCTCTGTATCATCTTTTTACAGTCCATCAGTTCAGCTGCAGTATCCAGTAACTAAAGGGGTTTCCAGTCCATAGACCAGATGATGTCTTTGAATAGACTAATCAGGCATGCATAATCTGATTGTATATATATGAAGAGCAAAGCAGTATAGCTACTGTTTGCAGCATGTTATGAGCTTGTTTATTTTTGCCCTGGTATAAAATGAGTATGAACACTACACACTGCTCCAAACATGGTGACTGCCAATGGCTAACAAGTACAAAAGTAAGTTTTTGACCATTTTTTCTATCTGTGGAGTGCCTACCACCAACTTATGGACATTAGTCCAGACTTCCAAAAACAAACATTCTCCATTCATAGTAAAGCTGTGAGGCATCTTCAGCTCAAGGCTGGTACTTTGTAACCTTGTTGAAAAACCCCTTCTCCAAGCTATGGTCACACAGCCCACATCCAAAACAAACACCTGCCTGCTGCTTTCATTAACAATAACAACATCTGCTGTATAAGCTGTAAAATTTGAAAAACATTACTAAGTGCAGCACAGGAAATTTTATACATCATCAAAAACGAAGTGGGTATGATCTCATGTCCTTCAATAGCAAATTAGCACTTCTATTATGTCTTGTTACACATGGTGCATTGATTTGTACAATAACATTGAGAATACACTATGTGACCCAGTGGTTCAGTCAGGAGATTCTTGTTTGTGTGATGCCAGTGGTATGCCTAAGGGGCGGATCTCATAGGAAACCACATAGAAAGTTTGTGGCTTGGGAACATCATTTGCATCTATTGCTTTAACCATGGCAGTTATAATAATAAAGTGCGTGTGATAGCTCTCACACACACAAATACACACCGTGCCAGGAGTACAGTGAAAGCTCCTAGCTTCCACCATGACCTCCTCAAACACTGTCAAGTGTATTAATAGCTAACTGAACTACTAAAACTCCAAATGTACCCTTGTACTGCATTGAAATTACAGCACATTTCATTCACGATTAATACGATTAATAACTAATTCTGAGTACATATACAGTATGACATACTGCTTAGCTTGGATCTTAACTTATCAAATTACTCATGAAGTAGAACAGAGTTTTGACTTAATACACTGGTGGATTTACTTTCCACTGGGTCCCATTATATTAAGGCAAACAGAGTCAGTTATCTCAATTTGGTATCAAATTCAATGCATGTTTTATCAGACACTGCATCCCATTTTCACATAGATGGTATTAACAGGCCAACAAACACTTTGCAAAAAGACTCTACAATGCTTTGAGAACCTTAGCTTGTACTCTTACTACTACAGTTTCTTATTACTCAGTGATCTAAAATTGATATGACAAGCGCCAATTAAAACAGTCCAGACAGATGTTGTCATTTCTGGGGTGTTGCTAGGTTTCAGTTCATTTGCTACAAAATCCAGGTCTTAATGGAACGTGTCTCAGCCAGTCATGCTGCTGTGCTGAAACTAATTGTTTTACAGTTTTACACTGCATTTTGTCTTTTTCCCATACATCACAGTCTGTGGAAGTACAAAAGCGAGACTCACCATTGATCCACCATTGAAGTTACATAATATGTCAGTCTGAAACTCTTTGCATTTTATCACACACAGTGAATGTTTTTTTTTTTTTTTCAGCTCTTTCAAGTTCTTGTATTAACATTGCAGTCAGAGGTAGATGAAGCACAGCAGAAAATCGTTAGAGATCTTTGTGCCACTGTCTCTGAGGATAGAATGATTTTATCAGTGTCCTAGGCGAGCTGGGGAAAATTCAGGCGATCGTGTTGAAGGCACAGATGGTATGTGAGTCTAGATTAGCATGTTCATTGATTGTGGTTCAGGTCTACTATGACTGACAGATAGAGCACCAGCATTTAATCTGATGAACACACTGTGCTATCAGGGTATTTATTATTTATAATCATTGATATACTTTTTTATTGCTACATGACATCTCACCTGCTGTGTTCTATGTGATATATAGCATAAAAATATTTTGCAAAAACTGTAGTTATCATTCCTTACTATGAATGACAACCATTGTTGACCACTACCGAGCAAGGTATTGATAAAGACAGGGTGTTAATAGGTCTGTTTTTGGCTCAACTGTGAGAAAACACACGTTTGTTTTCCCTTTTCAAAACCTTTTGTTGCAAGTTTTATTTTTGACTTGCAAAGGATCACATCGTTCAGCTTCAATCTGTAGGCGATTAGAGGAGGGGCGGGGGGTTGCCATCCCCCTTGTTAGCAAAATAACAGAAACGCATCTAGTGCCACCCCTCATGTACACACGCGTAAGTCGTGAAATAACTGCCTGTAATAACTCTACTGTGGCGCTGCAAACATATTGTATAACGCCAAGATTACCGCCTGTCTCACCTAACCGTCTGCGTAGGTGGGCGGAGTGAACTACCTTGTCGTTAATACAAAATCTTTACTCAACATGGTGGTTCTAACTGGGCAGGACGTTGAATCCACAGAAGCGTGTTACAGGTAATTAAGAACTTTTCTAACGTAGCCTACTGTTCGTAGTTTAATGTCATTCATCTCCAGACATCATCTGACCAACAGCTCCTGTCGCGCTACGTTAAACAGCCGCCGTCCATCATGATGCCGGTTAGTTAGTGTCACCTGAGTGAAGTACCTAGCTCGTTCGCTAGCTCGCTAGTTAACATTAACCCCGTCCGTCCATCAAGTCAGCCTGATGAATCTTCTGAACTGTCAAAACAGTTCTGTCTTCAAAAAGTCACTGTGCTGTGAAATGCCACGTTTTGCTCCCATTTCCTGCAGCTAGTATTTCATGTAGCACTTTGACTCCCAGTGAACTGTGCCCCAGGTGTTTTGAGGGAGGACAGAGCCTGTGCACGTGCTGTAGTGTTTGGTGGTATCTGAGGAGGAAAGACATCCTGCAGCTGAACCAAACTGAAAAGGGGAGAATTTTGAATAAGCTGATATGAATGCACCGCTGCTGTAGACCTCAAGCTACATTTACTGCAGCTCGAAGACAAAATTCTGACGTGCTGATCTGAACTGTATTTTGACATGCATTTCAAAGATGGATTCAGGTCTTAAGTAATCTTGGCCTGGCGCATTATTATTCAAAGACACTGATCTAAAAGTCTGTAGGGGCATTATCTTGCACTGTATCAGTAAAAGACCCTCTATGAACCGCTTTGAATTGTGAGAAGAATATATTTCTCTACATAAACCTGAAGTAATGATGTTTATGTGCTTAAAATATAGGTGGTGAATACTTGCTGAATACTAGACTTGCTGTGTTACAAGCAAACTGTCCTGTTGGAATGATGGAACAGTGCTGTTTTTATGATGCAGTTAAAAAAGGATGCCATCAAGATAGTGAAGATGGCGGGAGAGTAAGAGAAACAATGTCTTTTAAATGTTATCCTGTTCTTCGTCTAGAAATGTTTCACCAACCATGTTTTGCCTCTGCACCTGTAAAAATCTTAAACCAGAAGCTTACCTCCTAAACTGAACCCAAAAGGGTGAGCAGCAACCAGCCACTGACTGATTGGACCTGTCAGCCCTCAAAACATTTGATTGGATTTGGCCGCAGTGAGGTCTCTGCTTTTACAAAGTGAGCCAGCCCAGGGTTCTCCACAGAGACAGAGAGTTCAATAAAGTCCCACTTTCAGCCATCCCTTTCTCCTTCCTCTCTTATCCAGGGAGCACAATCAGATAAGTGCCGCACCCAACAAAGGAGATAGAGCTCTCACACTGCATGTCCTTATGTCATGCAGCATCTCCCCACCTAGAGGCTGATAGAGCAACAATAAAACCTCTAGTGTGGGAGGTTAAATATTCTTTAAATTGTTATCAATGTCTTATATTTTCTGAGGGCTAGTACCAGATATAATTAGGACTCAGAATGGAGGACCATTTGTAGCTAGATCTTCTCAGTTAAGTTTCATGCTGCCGGGTGGTTAACACTTTATTAGTGTGCATTTATTCAGTGGGACTGTATCTGCATTATCATCAAATTTCTGAATATAACCTCCTTTGGAGCAGAGAAAAAAAATTAACATTTTATACATCTTAACTAAAATATTAAAACTGCACATCAAAGATTATCTTTCTTGACTGTGCAGCTGGATTCTGCTAACAAAATGAATTGGAAATATAATGGCTCAATAGGTGTTCAGGAAACTGTGAGAACTAGTCTTTTACTCTTCATTTTGTTTATCTGTTAAGCAGTGTGGGTTAGTTAGTGGTGAGTGGAGCAGTATGAGTTTGTTCAGATTTCATTGATAAGATCAGAGTGCTTTTGATAAAAATGATTCACATGGAGCTACAGGTGGTGGGCAACACAAAGCCAAACACAGCTCAACGTGGCCCAGATAGTCGCCTCCTGGGCTGCACAAACTGCAGAATTATTTAACATGTCAGGGGGGAACAGTCTCAACGATAACACAGCGTAATGTCAAACATGGACAACTGTGTCAGCAAAGAGAAACGAGTGTCATAAGTTGAAGCTCAGCAACAGGGACGGGCAGATACTAAACAGGATAGTTGAGAGCGCTGAATCAATACCAGAGTCAAGTCTCTGGTCAAGAGACTTTGTTATTTGGTGCCTGTTATAAATGACATGAATATAATATAGCATTACCTGGTCAACATAAACAGACATCATTCAATAAAGATTCCTTATTCCTCAGGTCTCCAATCTCGTTGTACTTTTAGTATAATGACAATAAAGGGCATTCTATTCTATTCTATTTTTTCTTTCAGGTAGCTGCTCAAGGACATCATTCACCATGACTAAATCTGAACAGCTAAACAACAGCTAATCCAGGCTTCATGAACTGTAGAGCACAGAGTTATTCTCATGTTTAATCAGTGTGCTCTCAATTTAACTGCGTGTTTATACAGCTCCATCATTTCCATAAAGTCATACCTAGATCGCCCAATATTTTGCTGATCTTTTTTTTTTTTAAACGTTAAAGAGCACATTATTTTACCTTTGGTACCAGCAAGAGCTTTATTTCAGTCAAGAGCTCTTTAGAATTTCAGTGTGCTGCAGTTTTCACCAAGAACATCAATCATCATTCTTGCCATTTTTCTTTTAAAAAAAGATTGATTAAACCAAAATATTATATGTGGCAAAGAAAATAGAAACTGAGTTGATATAATGAAGCTATGTATTGATTCAGACAGGACTGTCCTTTTCATGACTTAAAGTGCTCACTCACATAATATGATGGAGCAGTTGAAGAGATGAAACATCAAAATACAAATTCTGCATCTTTTACAAATCTTTAATGTTGGCCTTTAAAATCAAATCAAGATGAATGCTGAACTGTATAAACACACACACACACAGAGACACACATTATTTTGTTTTTGCTGGTCTGCTTTTGCTTGTAGAATCAGTTTTAAAAACTTACTGGCACTTGATCTGCTTAGCAACTTCTGACCTTCTATTTCTGTTTTGAGCCTGAGTCTGGTGGTCGATGCCACCAGGGTGATGCTGGAGACAGACGGCATGAGGGCATTTTGCAGTCAGGGCCCCAGTGTTTTTTTATTTTTTTTATTTTTTATATAGTTAGTTATAGTTGTTAGAGATCATGAGTATACAGCAATACATTGTCCTTATTTAAAACTTATTTAATACTTATTTTGTATAAGTAAACTTATTTAGCTGTCTTTCTTGTCTCATATTTATATGTTCTTTGTGAGTATTTATCTCACTCTCTTTTATCTGTTCTCTTATCTGTGAAGCACTGCTTTGGTCAGAAAAGACAATAGACAGTCTAATTAAAGGACTTTTTTGATTTAAAGTTCATTAAAAATCTTTTAAATGGCCACACAACCTACTTTTATTGTTGTCTGTCTTTACAATCTACAGTTTCTGTATTTCAGAGGTGTTTCTGAGAGATTGAGAGCAATGTTACTTGTCAAGTTTTCAATTACCATCTAATTCACAGCAGTACTCCCTGTTCAGTCTCACATGTATTTGTAGCACATTGTTGTTATGAGAAATGCATTATTCAGTACAGCAGTTTTCGGTTAGTGAGTGTTGATCCAACACTCTGTTTCCTCTTTCAGATTCGTTTATTCAAACGTGACAGTTGTGAAGGTGCTGTCTTAACACTCTGCTACCGAAGGTCTGAGTAGATTATAAGATTCAAAGAGACAAAGACAGTCCCATCCCTGAAATGTAGACTGTTGTCAGACAGATGAGTCACATGTTGTTAAAGTCCCCCAGGGCGCATTCACCTGTATCTTTCTAACAAGGCCTCATCCACTAATGGTGACAGGATGATGCTGTTCTCCTGAATGTAATTGTTTGTCTCATACCTTCTTAGTTACACACTGATCACAGACAGCTGGTGACAAGAATATTCACAATGATAATGTCATTTGCTTTTCCTCGGTCGCAGCTTCCTTGGTTTCTTTTGATACACCTCTAAGCTGTCACAGATCACTATCTCAGTACAGCTCCATATAGCCCAGAGTGATTCGTCCCTGTATGTTCAATGGCCAGTCCGACTATGTAATTGGCTAACTGGCTAAGTTTTGCTAATTTGTTAAAAAATACTACTAAATTCTACATGTGATGACAATGAAAAGAAATCAAACCATTTGGATTCTTAACTCAGTTGCAATCACCCAGTTTATTGTGCATGCTTTTCATCAAACAGTGACTGATAAAGCTCTGGGTTTTTGCGATAGGGATAAGTGTGTGGAAGCACTGATATTTTTTCATTTACCCTGTTTTTTCAATCAGCACCTTCTTGTCCTATGGCGATGTGTAGTAGCTCTGGAAACATTTGTATATGTAGGGAAAAAGTAGTGCAAAAGTACCAATAAATACAATCGAGTTAGCTCAGAATCCACTGTCTGCATCTAAAAAGTAATAGTCTTTCCATTTTATCTATATGGATGTGTACGCATGACTATATTTTTCTCAGGTGACCTAGATCTGAGACAACACTGATAAGATTAACAGAGTTTCATATCTGCGTCTGTCTGCCCTCTGAGCAAGTTCTGCTGACTCTGCGTTCAAAAATGTTGCTCATTAAGAGCCCAGCCCTTGGTGAAGTACACTGGCTCTATAGGATGCTACACTACATCCTTAGCAACAGTAAAACTGCCAGCAGAGAGTGGAGAGTTATTTCCAGCTCTAATGGGATCAGGACACTTTTATCTGAAGTTTTTATCAGTTGATTAACTAATGCATTGTTCCTCATCGAGATGTAGAGAGTTGGTTCAGTCACCCCAGGTCGAAGAGGTCAAGTCAAGGTGAGATCCAATCAGCCCACAGCGCTGTCCCAGGCTGGCGGGTCCCGGTGTAATTACACTCTCTAAGACTCCTGGTGAAGTTACAGATAAGGTGTGGGCATTGTTAGGGGACTTGGGGAAACCTTGTCTACACAAACATATTGTTTCACATTTTTCATGTTAATTGCATTGTCAGGAATTGGTAGAGCTTTGCATCATAAGCACAAAGTTTCAAGGTGACTTTTTGCACTACAAGTTGATATCCCTGTGTGATAGATACGTGTCTTTTATGTTGATTACTTTAAAGAAATGCTTGCCATGATTATTGGCTTTTACCTCTCATTCTCACTCTACTACTCTGTCACTAATAGTGCTACTATTGCACATACTCCATGGAACATCTAATCTGGCTCTCTGAATTCTCCCAAGGACAATGAATTGGAGTGCAATGACTCATGGTTTGTGACCATGTGAAAAATATTAATTTGCCTATCTAGAATAAATATGTTGAAGATCTACTTAAAGTGTTTCTGATATTTTGATATAGCCCAAAATGCATCTAAGAATGCTGGGTCCATGTTTTCACTGCATATATCTATGCAGAATTGCAGTTTAGTCCACAGTTCAGTGTCTTGTACCAATTTTTAGGACCTTCTGTTTTGATTAATGACCTAGGCACGCATACCTGTTAGACCTGCGTGTCATTCCACACAGCATATTCCTTAAAATGGAGACTGTGGATGAAAGTGTATTTAATCATTTAGAATGCATAGACTTATACTGTATATGTTATATAAGCAGCTGTGGATGACATTTTTGGGAAGAATCATCCATTAATCGTTAACTGCATGAAGTTGCTTCTGTTTAAAGCATCCATATGTAGAAAATTTCTGACTTTGACAACCTTTATTACAGTATAAGGTTTAAATTAAATACTGGAGCATAATCACCCACTCAAATGATTATAAAATCAAAATTGAAAAGAATCTCTGCAGTGCTTTAACATGAACTTTGAGTATCCATTAGCTGAGCGCACAGTCACTAATCAGATTTTTTTGTTGCACACAAAATCAAATTACCCATATGGTGAAACTCAGCAATATTTCCAACTAGCTCTTACATACTGTGAGATCCTCATGGCGTCCAGGTCATGGTTCTTGCTCCTCCATCTTAAGGCCCAATACAGCAGAATAAATTTGTATCCCCTTGTGCATAGGTGTGTCTGATTGGTGGATCAAGTTTTGTGTCCCCCCTGTCTGAGACTCTCATTGAATTACCACCATGTGGGCCCAGCAGCTGTTCCTTCTGGTCGCAGCAGGCCGCTGTCGTTAATTGAAGCGTAATGGGCTCAACAGCAGGGAAGGTCAGACAAAGTGCTCTGCTGATGCACAGCCCCTGTCAGAACCTATACACAACACACCTAGAAACTTTTCGGCTCCTGTCCTGAGTTAGACTGATATCAGACTGATATCAGGTTTAACGTATCAGTCAGTAAGTAATTTCATCTCTACACGTCATACTAAATAATTGGCAGGTTTGATTGCCTTTTTGTAGTTGTTATTTCATAACTATGTATTATCAATACATTAATTTGCCTCATGCCTTAATTGCTGCAGCAAATTTAAATGGTGTTTGAGTGTATTTATTGGTACAGTTCAAATGGAACTTCCCTGCCAGATTGAAATGCTCCCAAAATATTTTGAAATATTTTGAAAGGCTAATTTTTTTACTTTTACCCATTCTCTCTCTCTCTCTCTCTCCATTTTTAACTTGCACAGTCAATATGTGACATTAGCACCCGGACTGCTCTTTTTATGGTGTAATTTTGCAGTCCATCCAGTAGTTGTTGAGATAAGTCCAGAGCAAAGTGGTGGACTGAAAGACACTGTCATGCCTAGTGCACAATTGTTAAATTCCTGGAAGTACTTAAAAAACTAAATTTACTTAAAAAACCAGTCACATCAAGTCAATTTTTGTTGTTTGTCATATCACTTAATTGACTAACTGGGCAGATCCCACGATAATAAACAAGTCTATTATTTTGTTAAATAAAAATCTCTCCAGATGGCTCAACATATTTTACTCAAGCTAATTCCAAACAAATGATTATGGCATTCTCTGCCTGCTAAATGGTGGATTCAACTTCTCATTCTTGTTTAGAAGAATGTGTAATACTTGTACATTAAACACACCTAAACTCTGAACAGCACTAATATTCTTTTGTCTGCAGAAGAAAGTCTGTTTACCTGTGCAGATGTGTTGGGAGCCTGTGTGTGCAATAGCATGGGTGGGATAATTACTGTTTTGTTAACTTTTACTTGGTTGTGATTTCACTATTTTGCATGCAAAATTAAAATAGTTCCAATAGAATCCGCTAATGTTAAAATGCAGACCAATGTTGCAGGGACTAGGCCATATTACCCAACTCAACACCATAACAGCGCAAACCAGCCTGGGGCAAGGAGACAAAGCTCCCTCTGGTGATGGTAGTGCTACATAAACTGTCAGCATTTGTCTTCAAATTTACTTTTACAGATTTACATACAAGTGTGTGTATACGCTGTAATTTTGAGGTTATCGTTTGTGTTTGCTTGCTTTTTGCGCTGGGTGTTTTAGCTCTGAAGACAGTCCGCTCCAGCAATAGCACAGCCATTCATCTTGGTGCTCACACCTCAAAGCACCATGAATTATCCTCCAAGCTCCACTCATGTTTGAGGATTTTAGAACGATTTCATGGATCATTGGCATGAGATCAGAGAGTCATTTTTATGAGTCAGAGAATCAGTGCTATTGAACAAGGTACAGTTATTGAAGACATAATTTGGCCAGCTGTAACTGATTCTGTCTTGTCCCACTGGCATCAGGAGTCTGTCTGTACAACAACAGTTACTTTCATGGAAAAGTCTTTGAATTTTGGTTGTATTGTAAAGCAGTAGCTGTGAAAGATTTATGCTGTAGTCGGGTGCAGAGGGGTCAGAGTCAAACTTTTAAAGTCAAAGATTTTGTATGGTTGTATAGAGTCATTTCCCAGCTCATGCTGTGCTGGTGCATCTCCAGGTAGTTGTCATTTCCAAGTCTAAGGGAGAAGTATTGTCTGTGCTACTATAAATTTCAGCATGACTTCTTAGAGAGATTCTGAGATGCTTGACAACAGCCCAGTTCAAAATACATGTCAGCAGAAGTAACCTGTAAGTTGTGACATTGACCTTCTGGCTCTCTTGCCACAAGGAGTTGTATCACAAAGACTGACATCACTGCCAGATGGAAACTCAGCTAAAAGCTCTGTGTCGCCTTTATCTGACTTGAAGTCATGGTATGAAGTCTTTTTGAAGTGATCATCAGTAAACTTATTTAACTGAAATGTTAAAACCATTCAGTTTATTTCTGACAGATGTGATGTGAGAGACTATTCTTATATTCAACTCACTTACTTGGTTATAATAGTGTTGGAAAGCTGTCTGTTGTGTTCCAAACCTGCCATCAAAATACCTAGGATCATTTCTGTAATTACAGATTATACATTTAAATTTTACATTTTGTCAAAAATGTTTATCCCTGTTATCCTTTGGTTATAATAGAAACATCATAGCAGATGCATCAGACCTATGGGACAAATCTGCAACAAATGAGGTATGAATCCTCTGCCTCATTTAGAGATGTAATGCAATCATACAGCACAGTGGTAGGCTGCGTCTTTTGTAGAAAAATCTGTAGATTGCTATTCTTTGGCAAGATGATGAGATGCAGAGTGTCTTATGTAAAGATTAAGCTGTTACTAATACATTATCAATTATTAAAATTCTTGTATGGATAATGAATGCTACCAGAGGATGATATAGGTTTCCGTCCCTATAGCATCGCAATAATGTTAAATCAATACTGACATGCTCATTAAGTGAGATTAGATTAAGATGAAAGGTCATTTTAAAGTTGCATTTCCAATCAAAATCCAGTTACTGATATAAAAATGGTTTCATTTTTTGCTTTCTTCCAGGATGGTATCAAATATAACTGTATTAATGTGCATTTTTTGCATGTTTCCTCACTGAAAACACTTGATTTTCTGTGGAGTTCTATTTCTGTCTTTCATGCTCTGACTTGGCAGTGTGGCGGATTAAGTGGTTAAGAAAGAAAACCTTTCTGTGTCTTAGTGGCTTTGTACAAGCCTCTACAGCAAACACAATATGTTCTATTTTTGTAACATGAAGTACAGAGGGAAAAAAAAAAAGACTGGCCTTATTTGGACCAGAATTGGTTTTCCTAAATCGTAATCTATGGTGGCCCCTAAGTATGAAAAAAAACACTCTTATTCACTCTATAATGTAGGTTTCGTCATAGTGCGAGCATGGTCCTGACTCTGATGCTTATCCTTTCAAAAATACCATGTTTTGTGACTTCTAATGCCAGTTTTTCCTTCCTGCCCTCATTTTGCACAGGGACTCTCTTAGGTTCTTTGAACTGTATAATTGTCTCAACCAGCCACTAAGTTAACATTTTTATTTGGCATTATTTTCCTTAAGCTAGATCTTTTATCAGACCACTTGAATCATTAACACACAAGAAAAGGCTGATTGAGATTGAAAAGGTGTTGAATACAGAGTGCTGAAACCACTTGCGCCGTGAATTTTTCTATGCATATTTCTAAAACAGATGACAAGTTCTTGAGGATTATCATGACTGAATGTCAAACCTGAGTACACCTCAGTTTTCCTTACATTTTTGAAACGTACCATGTTTGCAACACCTGGAATACTCTAAGTAGTTAGTAGACAAGATCTGATCTGAGGCATTTATGCTGATGCAGAGCATCAAGTAACACAAACATCATACATCACATGTACAAATCACAAAAACTGGCTATTGGGCTATTTGTAAGTCATGAAGTAACAAAACCACGGTCTACTTATTCTTGCAAATGAGATTTAGCTGTAGTGTGTGCTCAAGTGTGATATGGAACAGTAGAACCAATCATCTAGCAGGGAGACATGAATGATTTGATGTATGTGTTGCCACCCTCTCCTGTCATCATTACGTTGCCATCATTCCCAGACTAATCTTCACAAATTATTGTGTATTCTTTTAAAGCCTGCAGCCAGTGAAGACAGTTTCTTTCACATGCTCTCAGCCTCAGTGAAGAACCTAATTGCAGCTGCCAAAACATTGTCTGTGTACTCCATACAAGAGTAGGTGCTTACTCCCTTTTACGCTACGCTCTGCATAAACACTCATGGAGTGAGTGACAAATTGCATTCTATCATCTCCATTTCCTGCTCATCAGCCTTGTGTGCAGCACTAACACTTGTGAGCGACACCAGTTATCTTATTGGTGAGCTAACAGCGCTGCCTTATTTGCAGTGTGCATGGGTGCCTGTCAGATCTGGGTCAGACATTGTTTTCTTCGCTGGAATACCTGACAGGTATAGTTTACTATAGAGCCACAATTCATTCATCTAGGCTACTCCAGGAATTCTCATTATTTGAAACTGTCTAACCAAAGTAGATCCTGGATGCAACATTTAAATTTAAAAAAACAGTGAGGAGAGGTGTAACAGCTGCCTTGAGAGCAGTGCATTTCCCCTGTATCCATGCTTGCAAAGTGAACTGGATCAATACAAGGTTAAGGTTTAATCCTTGGAACTCCCATCAATCAATACAGGAAGTCACCCATTTGAGTGCCTTTCCTCCACATGGAACCATAATTCCCAGTAACAGACGCTGGTCCAGCCTCTTGTCATCGTCTCCTCTCTCCTTTCCATCCATGGCTGCACTCTGATAATCCAGATGGCTACAGACTCAGCATCCGCTCTCTCAGACAGTCTTTCTCTATTGTCCTGAGCCCTTATCACTCGACACAATACTGGTGCCTCCTCAATGCACAAAGCGCCAACTTGTTTTCCTTCATCCCTCAAAATGTGAACTTTGAGCTCTGACGCAGTGGAGCTAGACTCTCCCCATTTTACAGAGGAGACTTCAAAAGTCAAAAAAGTGTATTTTTCTGTGTGTGTGTGTGTGTGTGTGTGTTGTGTGTGCTTGAGCCTGTCTGTGTCTGTTGTCTTAGTGTTGTTTCATCGTTTGTGAAAAATGTGCATCCCTGATGTCTGGTACCATCTCTCCCACCCCACAGCTTTGGATTGATAATGTCACAAATGTGTATTGGCTTGCAGCGCATTAATAAACACAAAGGTTCATCACATTGCAATTGGCTCATTGTTTCAAATATGTAGATAGCACAGTATGAGATAGAAACATAGTTGTGCGTGTCTGGGTTATTAGTGCTGCTTGCAGTGTTGATGGGTTTGGAAAGGTCAGTGAACAAAGTGAACATAATGTTCTGACATTTAAAACCGTGAGAGAGGGAGAGATAATAATAATGTTTTTGATGACTCAAAATTCAGAGAAAGGTGTCTTAATGCATGAACTAAAGCTTTGTCTTGAAATCTGGAAAGTAATGTTTGAATATTAAATCATACCTTGTGTTTTCAAGCTCTTCTTTGTTTTTAGCATTTCCTGATTGTCAGTGCACTGGCTTGTGCTGGTTGACCTATTACGGCTTTGTTGAGAGACTTTCTATTTTCAAATCTTAACAACGTCTCGGCTGCGCCTTCATCTAAAAATATGCAATTCTGCTTTTAAGACTAAAATTTACACATTTATTATGCAAAGCCTGCTTTGAACTGGCATAAGGGAATTTGGTCATACAGAAGTTTTCTTTAACATCTGTTATTGTCAGGCTGCAGCACAAATTGGACAGTGAATAGATCAATGTATTGTAGGCTAATGTATTAATGGAAAATAACATCAGTCATGGCTTGTTGTTCATTGTTATTTTGTTATATTTTATTATTTTGTTGATTTAAAACCACAGTAGCTACACAGTCTTGTGTCACACTTCAATACTACATTTCTGTTTATTCACACATTGTGTAACCTCTTCTTTGTCCAACATGCTGGAACATTTTGACATTTTTTAGACAACCCTAGATCACTACTTTCAAAAAGCAGCGGACTTCACATAATCACCACTTATCACAAGAACCAGGCTTTTAATTTCACCCATGGTTCCCCTCTTCTCCACATTTTCCCCCTCAGTATAATTGACTTTTTGCAGGTTTCAGCCATCTCTGGTCATCTTCTGTAGGCTAGGCAGGTATCAACTCCTCCTCTATCCCACCCACCCCCAACACACACATACACACACACAGATAAATGCACACAGCTCTTAGTACATTAACAGTTATTTTCCGCAGGGACACTTGTGGCTTCAGGGTCCAGGTGTCTCTGGAACTGCTGACCCATGTTATCAGCCTGCCTCAGCAACCAGGCCTCCTCAAAATTAATCCTGACGCCGTCACGCCACCCCACCTCTCTCACACTGATGGCTTCCTCTCTGGGCGACAATCCCCTCTGGATCCTCAGCAGTCGAGACTCAGACACGCTCACCTGCTTACCCCAGTCCCACGAGACACTCTTATCAATTGAAAAGGGGGAGACATAGTGACCAGGATTACAGCCAGTGCTGCGTTAATTATAAGCTTTTTTAATGAAGGGGAGGTAGGGGCTGGGAGGCCAGGTGGAACAGCCATACAAAACAAATCCGATTATCTGGAAATGGTTTGTTTCTCTTTCAAGCTCTTCATCCCTCTCATTCTGTCTTTTGTGGAATAATTTCCCAGCTCTGCTTCAGAAGGCAGAGACATTTGTTTTTGGTGTCTGTTTCTGCTCCAAATCCTTTTTTGCTCTGTTTTGCAGATGCTGTCGCAGCTTCTCAAGGGGATGTATTTACTGTATTTTTATTGAGGATGAACTACCTGAAACATAACCAATTAAAACTGTGTGTGTAAGGAAGATGAGAGATGTCCTTTCACCTTTGGCTGTTACCTTTTTTTCCCTTGGAGACTTGGCTGAGTCTTATTGAGCATGTTCACACCAATAATTAGAAAAAGTCTTATCATTTTGCAGCTTTTGTTCTGCTATTGTTCTGCGCTAATTTGACATTCTCTGATATCCCTTTTCATGTCTTTGATAAATTATTTATGGTGTTAAAAAAAATGGAGTGAGAATTATCTGGCTAACAACACAATGCTCTTTAGCTTTGTTTTAGGCATCGCATCAATTAACGTCATTTTTCTTTAAAGGCTAATGATTCACTTTGAACAGGGAACTGTGCGCGGGTAAATATACTGTGAGCATAAATATCTAGCTATGAAATTAAACACCTTTTATACGCCTAAAGCAGCTTTGATGCATTGTGGTATTTTCATTACATCAGGGTCTCTTAACATTGAAATGCATCAGTTTATCCGAAAGGGTGCCTGCCTCTGACTAACTTGGGATTGTTTTGATAAACATATGAGGTTGAGCTGCAATCGATCACACATTGCAGTGATTTCAATTCTGGGTCAGACAAGTCTGGGCAACATATAACACCAGCTTATATATTATCACACCTGTGGACTTCAGCCTTGCCTGGTTTGGTTTTTTCATTTATCAAATGTTACCAAGAAATATCATGATTCTGATGATAAAGTACTTTGCAGATTATGACTCAGATTAAAAATACACTTAAGTGCACTGAGGTAAAGATTTCCTCTCTGTAATAGTATTTGGTGTAACTAATTTGATTAAAAGATTCTCTGCAGCTTGTCCATATTTAAACATCCTGGTGCCACATTTTTTCTTTTCTTTTTTTTTGCCATTTTCAAATTTACCCTGTCTGATCACATTTGCTTTGTAATTAATCACTGTAATTCAGCAGTCTTCTAAAAAAGCAGTGCTACCAGACTGGCTAATTCAATGACTCAATTTCCAATTCAACCCAAAGCTATTTTTTATAAGCATCCGAAACTGATAAAAGGAAGTGTCACTATAGAGAGATTAAATAGATTTAAACCCAATTCCCCAGTTTTGAGAGAAAAAAGATACTCATGGGTAGATGGGCGGTATAATTTAGCTGATCTTTGTGTGGTGAAGCTGGGTTGGAACTGCTGACTTAAAATTCTCTCCTGCCGTTATCACTGCTATGACCCTGTCAGCTTGCTTAACTAGCCATACCACTGCACCTACAGTGCATGGAGGCAGGCAGAAAGAGCCATAGTATGTCCGGTAACACAACGATAAACATGCAGCTGATTGAGTTCACAACCCTGGCTTCAGGAGCAGCTGCTTGGGCTGCCAGACTGTTTGAGGTGCTGGCAGAGTAGAGATACCTCTCTCTTTCAGATACAGCCACATACAACATCTTAACTGTTTGGGAAAGTGATTTCCTATTTCTGGAAGCATTGCAAAATATATGGGCTGTTTCAGTGATGAGTTCAATGTGTGTCTGCTGGTGTACAGGGGTAGACACTGGCTTATAAAATAGAGAAAGGCTTGAGTCTATGAATGCTACCAAGCCTATTCATAAGAAAATTACTTTATTTTAAGACACATTCAGGTGATGTGAGTGAGAGTTCAGTACCTGATTAAGGTTTTTTTTTTTTTTTTTAAATATATAATGAATTGTGAGAACAGGCAACTACAGGCAACAGATGTTAATGTGCTGGAGATTATCATGTTCAACATACACCCACATGAGCAGAGGATTACCACAATATTGTTTTAGATTAGCATTTTATATTGTCCTTCACTGATATTAGCAAAACATCTAGGTCTCGAACTCACAGAGTGATGCAGGAAGCAGCATGGTAAGAAGTATTAATTTTCACATTGGTGCAGTGTTTATACTATCTATCATTTATTTTTTTATTCTGTTAGGAGTAGTACAGGTTGTCGTTTTAGCATCTGTTCAACATAAAAATTTGTGGGGCAATTTGCAGAGATTTAAAAAGAAAAGGAAAGGTGTTGCAGCTACAGTACATATACAATGCAATGGTGACATACCACAGAGACTGGGTTTATGGCTAAATGCACTCTCTGGATGGATGTTAAGGAAAACCAATACATCTGATATAGCCCAAAAGCTCTGTAGTCTTGTCAAGAGGGCTTTTGGCTCTGGGACTGTAGTATAGTGACAAGCCAGGTAAGGTAACCAGCTCCTGAAGGAAGGTGCGAGGTACGAGGTGGATTTAGGTTGGAGGCAATTGTTGTCACAGCAGAGCTTGGCAGACAATTGTTTGTGATATTCCAATCTGGAACAAAGTGGCAGACTGATCAGACAGACAGACCAACATTGCTATTCCTAAAGCCACATCATTAGCATGGCACATTTTAGCATCCCTATGATACCTAGAAAGTCTCTGTACAATCAACTCAATTTGATTTCTTAAAAGCTGTATTTTTTAAGCAGACAACAATTACTGCATTATCAAATCAAAAATACCGGAAATCCAGTAGAGGTGAGAAAACAGTAAGAACTACCACACACACTTTGATTGTGATAGAAGTCTAAAGTTGAGACTGAATAAAGATTAAATGAATTATTTGTCCCTACCTGAAACTGCGTGTTCGTGATTGATTTTTGCTCCATCCACCAGGAGCCCCTTTCTTCCATCCTATTTGTTGACTTTTACTTAGTTGCCTGCAGTAGGAGGAGAAGTGCAGCCCCACATACAAGCTCATTCGAGCCACATTGAAATGGCAGGGCAGAGTACTTAAAGGCTTTTAAGTCTTGGGAAATAAGGTCTGGGTCACTGAAATCTGGGGTTTTCAGGTGCGTGGCCTGGAAGGTCAATGAGGGTGTGGCGCCTAGAGCTGTGGCCACTGCGGAAGGGGGTAGGGGTGGATGGGAGACAAAGGCAGGAGGTGTTAATAGAATCAGAGTTTTTTCCGGATGAGCTCTCAGAAGAGTCTTGGCTGCAGGGTTGACAGGTAATCATTGAATGTCATAAAAGAGTAAAACCCCAAGCTGCAACTCTTGGACTGCACTCTTTGGTATCACTGTCTGAATGTGTCGTGGGCAATGACAAGTCATCACTGTAAGCCTTGCAGTTTTATGTAAAAATGCACAAACAACAACAAGGCTGTGCTAATACGATGCATAAGTGACATTCCCCTTCCCCTCTGTTACTGCAGCAAGTCTAAATTTGGGAAACACGATAATCCTTTTTTATATGCACAGAAACTTTCTCTAAGATCGTTCCCCTAAGATGAATAGTAGAATGAATATGACAGAACAGATGAATGGATTATAAATCATAACAAACTCATACCTCTGGACCAATGTGTGCTGATAGTGTATAAAATGAAAGGACGCTGGCCTCTGGTCATGCATCTTTATGAAGCCTCCCAGCATCTACACATTGTCATTCCTTTTTGCTGTCTGTAGCTTTTGCACAGCTTTGCAAGAGCTGCAAGAGAACAAGATAGCAATCAAAGATTCATCATGTGAAAGAAATATAATCTTGAGAATGTCACTGCATAAAGAGTCAGATTTTACTCTGCAACAGTATCAGATGTTTATAACAGTGTCTCTTTTTTTTCCCTCTCTCTTTTTGTCTTCCCCCATCTCAGACCCTGTATCCCGAGTTGACTCCTTTGCTAACCCCACTAGGAACATCAGTGGGTGGGTACTTGACAGAGACAGCGCCAGGGAGTTAATACCAGTCAGTGCTGCTGGAGGTGTGACACAGTCCCAGCCCTCTACACATTGATTCACACAGGATTAAGCCACTGCATGATGCTTCAGGCAGGAGGCCTGGTGCAGCTGATTTACCGTCCCTGTCAGACTTAACGTCTTTGGAGGCCTCCTCTGCCCTGCTCCTGTCGTCTGTGGGAAAAAAAAGTAGTAAAAAGCATCTGCCACTGCACCAACCAGATCACCCAAAGGGATGACTGGCAGTCATCTTGCTCAGGTACAGTGTACATTGCAAATCAAGCAGTGACAGGAACAATGTATTTAAGCGTGCTTGCACTTTTGGTTGCAGTTGAATATGAGGCTAGTTAGCCATTTCTTCTTTACTTAAGCAAACTACAGGTAAGGTATGGCTACAGTTAGGTAGCTGAAACAAGGTTTGGGTAATGGTAATGACACACCAACATTAATTGGTGGTCTGAAATGTCGAACTTGCTACACTTCCATCTACCACCTATACCTCCATAGATTCTGCCTCATTACATATAAGGCACACTACTTGATCCTGTTGATCTGTTCTGTCCACACATATTTCCTTTCAGTTATTTTTTGAATCAGCAGTGCCCATTTGTTGTACAATGTATAAGTCTGTGTAGAAACAGATGAATGTAGCTGCTCCCACACGCCTGCAATCAAAGGGGTACAGAAAAAGTGCGTTGTGTGTTGCGTTTCTGATTCTATCAATGGTTGTCATGGTCATTCCTGCCAATGAAAACATCTGCAAAAATCAGCTCGTTTGGATGAGGATGGATTTCTGTTTTTACATTGCCAAACCCAATCAAAAACAATTACATGCACCACAACGTGGAGAAAATACTTGCAGCTGTGGTAACCTGAATATACTGGGTGCAGTACAGAAAGAAGAGCACAGGGATATGGGCAGGAATTTAAGCCGAGAATGTGAGTAGAGACTTAGCTGGTTGGCTACATAATTGTGTGGAAATCCAGGGAAGAGGGCTGCATCTCTGGTTTAACGGGCTGGGATAAAATGCCTTTGTTTCCTCTCCAGACCAAACTGGGGGTTTGGCTTATTTAAAAAGAGGATGGAGATCACTTGATGATTGTTCAGAGCCTTGGCACATCAAATTAGCTTTTGCCATTCATTTGGAAAGATCTAATCACACATTAATTATTGTGACCACCTGTGAAAGGGAAGGCTGTGGAGTGTTGCTCATCTGTTCCCTTGTGATAGCTGCAGGGTCCTTACTTGCTGACACCAGTGAGCAAGCCCCAAACAAGGACCACAGGAGACGGAGAAGCAGATTGCATTCCATCAGATCATGGAGTATCTGATAGGATGCACAGCAGCATCTGAGCCCCGCTGCAGTTTGCCAGGTTTTCTGTGGCCACCGAGAGCCTGGCATGATTCCTGTGACCCAGATATTTAGCAGCTTAAGAGCTTTGCTTTTTTTAAAGATTTTTTGGGATAGCCTGTATTCCTCCTCCTTCTGTCAGCCACAGACTGGATGAGCCCAAGCCTGAGCTGTATGAATGCAATTGTCACTAACTCTCTAAACTGATAGGCTTGAAGAGAAGCAACCAGTCATTTAACTTTTTGCAAACATATCTAACACAAGGAAAATCTCAAATGTCTGTCTTTGAAAAACAATACTAGGATGCCTCAGGGTCATGCTTGTTTTCATTGCTTGTTTCTGTTCAAGACCATGTTTTCCAATCAGTTGTGACATGTTCTGTCAGCCTATGGAGAATGCTGCTTGTCCCATGAATAGTCAAATTAGACTGGCTAGAGGGAGGATGTAATCTGGGTGCAGTCAGGTATGGCTTCCAGAGCAGTGCAGCCTGAGAGGTTGGCTAGTAATCAGCAGCCAGAGGTGTCTAATTGGCATATGGCTGCATAAGTGGCAGGCTACTCTGCTCATTCATCCAAACAGAATACATTTTCTGGCCAACAAAAAATGTGAGACAAACGTGGCTTTGATAAAAAGTGCATATATTCTATTCAAAGTGGATGAGTTCTTTAAAATGGAGAGAGGACAGTTAATGCTATCGTTATTCTTTGGGTTGACAGATTAAAAATGATGTTCTGTGCCTGTGCTTTTATAGCATCTGTGAAACCTGTTCTACAGATTGGTACTGAGGACAGATACAAACAAGAGTTGTATGTTGAAATGCCAAGCCTTGAATTTGTGTTTGTGCTGAGTCTAAACGCTCCTCCAGCACAAAAGAAACCAAAACACTTATGACTATAGAATGACACATCAAACCCAGATGAAAATTGGACAGTCCATCAAAAACTGGGCATCTGGCAGCCCACTTCTGGGCACCAAGCCATCTCCACCCTCGAAATTCTTTCTCATTAAACAACATTTGCCCTCACCAAAACACAACTAAAGCAGCAAAGTCAAAATTTAATTTCCCTGAAAGAAATCAAGCAATACTAATTCAGCACTCCCCATGTGTAAATAATCTTACATCTCAAATGCCTGCTCAGTAGTTAATCTACCATCAGATATTATATTATACTTAATTATCAAGACAAGATGTGGTAAATGCACTGTGCTGCAGTGATCTGCAACATTAAAAGAAAAATGAAATGAAAAATAGGTTTTCTTAACATTACCATGCAGATGAATGATGTTCATGATCAGTAGGTTAAAAGTTAAAAGTTCAGTAGGTTAGATAATATTGCATTTTGGTGAAAAAATACAAATTGTACCATAGAGCACACCTATGTCTAGACAATTAGATTCTGACTTCAAAATAAATAAAAAAATGTAAGAAAAATCGCAAAATAAACTTTTAGCAAATTCATCATCAAGTTGGTAACTGATACCAACTTGTATCTATTAAAACATCTCTAATCTTGCATAAGCTTAATACATTTTAACTTAACTCATTTTTTCCCCTCTTGTATGCACTCTTTGTTTCGTTTATTTAATTTTATGCCAAATTATGTGTCACAAATACAAGTTTTGCAGTGTATCAAAAAAGTGTTTTTGTGTTGAGTTCCGTGATTGCAAAATGACAAACTGCAGGGAGTGCTCTGTGGGATGATAAGCCAATAATAACAATACCCAAGTGCTACAGAGCAGCAAAATTTGTTTTTTGGGAAATGAATCGCTGCAGTCATGAACACTAAACATCAGTCTCTCAAAGCATCAGGTGTTACAAATTCAATTCCATATTCATTAATTTTGCTGTTGGTGCAACACAATTAGAGGCCTAGTGAATCCAGGACTAATCCCTAACACTCCTAGGACATGAATCACAGTAGCAGGAGATAGGAATAAATGAGCTGCAATAAAAAGGTACTAATACCCTGTATTACTCCAAGCTTAAAGTCTTCCTTTCCTTCAATACATGTTTCCACATCTACCTTGGGAGGCTGAGATTCTCAAGCCTCTCTGACTAATTATTTTTGTCTGTGTGGGAGAAGAAGCAGGAATGGTGTCACACTTGTGTGCTGGATTAGAAACAAAAAATAATGAAACACTATTCATGTGTGACACATTATGATACACTTTGAGAGGTGACACTGAATGTCATGTTTCTGGGCTGGAGGTTTCAGTGGGACATTTTTTACACAGCAGCCTCTGAGTGTCTGAGACCTTCTCGTCTTTCCCTATTTTTTAAGAGCTACACATAATCTCTCCCTCTGGTTCCTCCAGCCCATGTCTCTTACTAGGTTACTGAGTTACTGATGAATTTCATGTTCTTCCCACAGGAGTAAGAGAGGAAGCAATGGGCTGGACTATGATTCTAAAAGATGACTTTGGGGTCATTGCCTGGACACGGCGAGCTGGGTGCTACCTCAGCCTCTTCCTCCTCTTGTCTCTCTTTTCCATTCCAGTGCAGTCAGACATTGTGTTTCATAAGGATCATCGTTTCTCATGGAAAGCAGGTAAAATGGTTCATTCTTCATCTTTCTTACATTGAAATATAACATAATTACATTTTGTTTTCAGGATTGCTTTAATGGTAGTCTGTGAAATATTTGTATTTTTTTTCACTTCAAATATGAGGATTTCACAAAAACAGACCCTTTTGAACCTGTTAAGGTTCATACAGCTGGGTGTGCAGCACACACACATTCACTCCAACATACAGTCATTTCAGCTTCTCATTATAGGAGAAATACTGTACAACTACATTCATTTTCTACTATAACACCTATTTTTGTGAGGAAAATAATCCTCCTCCATCTGACACACATTGTTGGGAGCATAAACCTCAGCCTGCTATTGGACACCATCAAACCAGCAAGACTGGGTGGTTAGCATAATAATACTTTCTTTCTGACGGACTATCAATCCCCAGCCTGGTGGTGACAAGCAGGGTGTGGATTTTTACGGTAATGATGTGTATGCTGTGGTAACGTGACACAGTTAATGAGACATTGTTGCACAGTAAATAATCATGTTGTGGTATGTTCTGCAGTGGATTTATGGTCCCACTTAACTGGTTGACGTGGTTTGGTTGAACAACATGCTGCACGTACACATATATTATTCTGTGAATACTGAGTCTAAATGTACAGTATAGATTTTCCAAGTGTTGCAAAAAATACCTTTATGTGCATCCATGCAGTATTTTTATACAAACATCACATTTGTGAGTGAATCACCTCTGCAAAACTGTATTGAATTCTGATGTTCCCCTATAAAGGGAATTTGAGGTTAATCTCACGATTCATCCTTCACTCGCTTCACAAATTCAATTGAAAATGCATTTCCAAGGCTGCTTGAGGAGGAAAACTTGGCCTCCCTGCACAAAAGCCCCACTTGCTGTGCGATTAGCACTTTCATTTCTCACTCTGTGGTTGGGTAATGACACTGCCCAAGTGATAAAGAGATTGATTAATTTCACTTGAAAGAGTGTGTGCGCAAAAAGGATGTAACCAGGACACCAAGAGTGAGGATTTGACAACCTTGCAGGGCTAAAATAGCTCATGTGTTGCTGGAAATGAAAATCAAGTTAAACACAAGTACAGTCAACTGTAGAATAAAACATGTTGTGTGTTACAATGATATATTTGGTACAGTTTGGTTTAAATGAGCACTTCTCAGGGCCACACATCTGTCTCACGTTCGTTGTCTATGCAGGAGCTCCAGGCTTTATGTCACAAGTCTGACTATTGCATTCATGTTGGCAAATATTGATTTAACTTCCCTATGTCCTCTATAGACATGATATATTTGAATACTAAATTTGGCTGACAAGCTCCCTTTTAATTCTGGACTTGTCAACGTAGCGAAGATGTGCTCTAAATTATGCACAGCCACCCTATTGTGTGTTTGGTGTGTCTATCTAGGCCAACAGCATTGTGGGGTAAATCTTTTGTGTGAGCCAGTTCCCACAGCTCTGGCTAAGCTGGGAGTCTCTGGCTCAAGAGCTGGAGTCATTTAAGCTTGACCTTCATCAGCGTCTTGGAGAACAGAATAGAGCACTGAAACACTGCGGCTAATGGGACTATCATTTAACTCTTTACAGTGACTGTTCAAAGACAATCCCATTTAAACAGCCACGCTTGCCCTTTTTAACAGCCAGTTCAACATTTACTATTAACTCACATGCACATTGAAAAGCATTGCATCGGATGATGATGGTAATATGAGTTGTGAAGAGCTGTGGTTCTAAGGCTTTTTGCTCAAAAATAGAAGGTAGCTTAGTACTGTGTGTATTATATTGTGCAGAACAGAGTGATTTGCATTGATCTGTGTGTACTGTGTGTACAAGGGATCATATACTGTACTGTCCTGTTAACTTCAGGATCCTGATATCCTCCAAAACAGAGCGTTTAAATTGGATTTATTTTGGCTTCCAGAAGCATCTGCATTTAAACATGACAGGAAGACACCGTGCCCATCCAGTGTCAGCTTTAGACTACTGAAGGTTCCCGGTTTTTCATTTGTCATCTTTGAGATGAACATATTTTTTTCTGTAAAATGTTTAAAACGTTTGGATGCACCTATCAGAAGTTATTTATGGTTTTTACAGCCTCGTTCAACAAACAGGAGAAGAGCTGCTTCATCCTCATGTACAAGTGAGAGCTCCTCCCAGATGGAGTTGTTATGTGCATCAAAGCTTCCTTCCTGTAAAAAACACCTCTGTTTGCGTTTTTATTTTCTTTTTTTAACTAGAGAATCTAATTAGTTTGTGAAAGTGAGATATCTTTATTTCCGAGGAGAAAAATGTGATATTTCTACATAATTTTAACAATACAATGGAGACTGTGTATTAAGAGTGCAGCAAGTATGATTACAGGAGTACATTTGTATGTGTTTAGTGAGTATGTATTTCCTCATTGTTTCATTCATATTTTTTTTTATTTTCTGGCTATAAAAAATATTATTTTATGTGTTGTTGCCTGGAGTCCTTTGGAGGATTGAATAATTAAGCTGTCTGTTGTTCATCTAAATTATGTGGGAACTTTCAACTGTAAGAATCAGCTGAGGGGCAATGATTTTCAAAAGATTGAGAAATCAATAAAGGTTTTCCTTAATGAGAGGGATCTCAGCTCCTGCTGGATTATTCAAAGAGCTTGCGGGGCTGAAGCCCCAGGACCAGGTCTAACCTGAGGCCTTGTGACTGTAAGAAAAAATGAACTTGTGTGCAGTTATACAGTCAGGCAACATTTACATTTCATTTCAGGGTCTGAGTGTATTTATTTGCAATGTCACCACACTGTTGCACCATCAAAGCTGAAATCAAACATCACTGCTGCAGTGAGCTTCTGTTGTCTCTGAAAAATAAGCTCAAAGGAGAGAGTGTGTGAGGATCAAGACTATGAAGATTTCACATTTAATCAAATGGCACTGAATAATTTACAAGGCACTTTTTTGCTTTATGATGACAAAGGGAAAAAATCACATTAGGCAAATGCATTTTTCAACCAGTTAGTTACAGAATATCTAGTTATCCTCATGCTTCTTTTCTCTGTTGCAAAGGCAAAAACACCACCCTGTCAGTTGTTACTTTCAACATCAACCCTGCATGTCATGTATGATTGAGCTGTTGTATGAAGGGAGTCAGAGCTTGGCCTGAAAGTGGTGCTGAAGGAACAATCAAAGAAACAAATCCCTTTCTCTTAGGAGCAAATATATATGTTGTCATAATAATTATTATGACAAACATTTTTTCAGTTATTGTTGGAATTCTGAATTGAGATTAAGGATGTCCAAAACTTTAACTCAGCACACAGTTTGTCCTT
Organism: Lates japonicus; assembly: GCA_033238685.1. NCBI lineage: Eukaryota > Metazoa > Chordata > Actinopteri > Centropomidae > Lates > Lates japonicus. The sequence goes on from BRZM01000036.1 coordinate 992,965, forward strand.
ACTGTGTGCATGAGTCTGAATTTTACAAAGAACCTTTGGTTCATCTACAATCACCATCTTACTATATATTTACTTTTCTTTATTAGTATGACACTGGATTGTAAAGATCTTGATGTTTTGTTTCACCTCCCTGCACCACAGTCCTAGTGATACTTGTCCTACTTTGAGCTTTGTCATGGAAATGTGCTACAAAGGCCATGTACACAACATAAACCAGCATAAATTTACAGACACATAATTTTCCTCTCTGTTTTGGCCTGCCATGCAAAAATGCTCTCACAATTTAGTCTGAAAATGCCAGTCTCCCATTGTAATGTGAATGGGTTTAATAAAACTTTTTCCAACAGAAAGGGGAGCAGAATTGACAAGACACGAACTTTCTGTTGCCTCAGAAACAGGTTGTGTAATACAGTTTTGGTCACTGGCCTCTGTTTCTGTTTTTTGTTGTCAGACACATTTGCTGCTATAAAACAGTGATTTGGTTGGCAGTCTTTAAACAGTATTTAAACATCTGTAAATACAGGTAAACTGCATTTTCGTATGAACCCTCCTAAAACTCAGCTGATTGACCGAGGAATCTCAGTGGCATCACATCCTGCTGACTGAATCAAGTAACAAGATCACACAAGTCAGAATCTGTACTATTACTTGTATTAATGGAAACATAATTTACAAAATGAACAGCTGAACCAGTGTGCATTACAGTTCGCCTTTAACATCACCCACACAAATAGCTGACTACCTCTGACTTGGAACATTTAGACTTCATTTTAATAGCAAGCAGACTTCATTTTGAACAAAGCTTCAGTCACAGCAGGCCATTAAACCAGAACAATTCATGAGTCACTAAAAGAAAAATTGTGGGAAGTGTGGGCAAGGACACACACACATACAAATAAAACACATTTACAACCTTTTTTTGCCCAACAACAGAGATCAATGGAGGACAAAGAACATTTTAGTAAATGTAATGTAAACTGTCCAACAGTCCTGCAACTACTACAACTGACAGATTAATAAGGAACCGATTTTTAGTAAATGAATGTTACAGAGAGTTTGTGCATATTACAGAATAACATTTTGATGGAAGTAAGAAATATAAGTTCAGTAAACCTAAGGTATTAAGTTAAATCAACAACTGTTCAGCCACAGTGACTAGTCTTACAGACAGATTTGTTTTCCATTTATATTTTCTCAGCTTCAAGAATCAGACACAAAGAACTTAAAGTTAGGCATTAATGCAAAGACAATGTAAGGCTTCTCCCCCCTGTAACCATGTCACAATGTAACAGTATGGTCATATAGAGACTGAATTTGGTTTGCATCATTTTCATTATTATGGAAACAAACAACAATGACTTAACATATATTAAACACACATCAAGTTTTTATTACATGTTACTAAAGGATCTTTCGAGAGTTTTAACTCTCAAACAATGCTGTACAGATCAACACATTAATTTAATTTAACTACATTTTGTACAGTAAGTTTTGAAATGGTCTGTGGAAATTTTAAGTTGAATTAACTTGAAATTAATACAACTCACATATTTATGTTAAGTCAGTAACAAAAGAAAAGTTGATTCCCCTAAATGATGTTTTACAGTGCAGCTGACACAGATTCTCCTCCTTTATCCAGCTGTTCCAGCTGACTTCATCCTCAATAAAGCCATACATCCAGACAACTTAATCCAGGAAATGTGCAAGCCTTTATTCAGTGAGTGGCAATCCTGGCGCTTCAGTCTCATTACTGATAAACTGGACTAATCCTCTCTATATTAGTGGCATAGGCCATTTTGAATTTAACAATCTGATGTGTCTCTGGTGACACCTTGACCAAAGTGTGTTTATCTACATTTTCATTTGTATATTTGCTAGTTTTGTCACAATTAGTAGTTATAGTAATTGATGTGTGTGAATCTAAGGTTTATGTTTCCTTAGGTTTGTGTGTTTGCTTGCTCATATTTCCATCACTGAATTAGTCATGGTCCTTGCTCTCGATTAGTTAATTATTTAACAATTTAATTAATAATAATAGCTTACAGCGTTACGGCAAGCCTCATATGTTTCGTTTTCCCTTAATGATCCAAATAATTTTCCTCAGTGGACAAATAACACATTATATGAGTTTGTAGAATGTTAATTGCAGTAATTTTGCCTTTAGCTAAGATCTTAAATTATAGTGTTGTGGTATGGGGAGTAAATAGTACGTCATTGCTAGAAATCACCACCAGCCTAGAATAATTTCCTAGATCCAACTGGAATAGGCTTTATGCCGATATTGATACTGTATAACAGTGTTTGCATGCAGTCATTCATCATTCACTCTGATTTTGTTTTTTTCTAGAACTGCAGATGTTCTGATGGAAAGATAGAAAAATGTACTGGAGGTGGAAAGTAAAATGTTCAGGTCTTCATAATATAATCACAGTGATGAATGCTGCCAGGTGATTTGTCCTGTGGGGTCTGATGTTGTCAGCAGTTTGACAACAGCTGTGTCGTCCCTGTCAGTGTGGGATTTCTCCTGCTGCATATGGAGAGCTTTAAAGGTAAATAAGCAATGATTCACATGGGGCAGAGAAGTGCTGCTGCCGCACTGCCATGCTCTGCAAAACACCAATCAGTGATGTCACAGCACAGTGTAGCAGTTCATTAACAAACACTAAGAAGCAGCAAAATGCAAAACTAATTAACAGAGACAAATCGAGCTACAATTTCAAGCTCAAGATTGGAGGAGAGATAATGGCAATAAATTTCATTCTCTGACTGCTTTAATTGAAATGGCAGATAAGACACAACATGTATTTTTGACTGCAACCACACGTTCCCTCTCATTAAGTCTGCTCCTCTCTAACTCAAGGGGTGAGAATACAAATTTTTTACAAAGGCACTGGTCTGGGATCATGAATAATTTTGTACATCAGACACACTGAAATGAATAAATGTGATTGGTAAGTAATACATTTGGAAAAATCCTGTCCAAATGATTTTGCAGATAGATAGATAGATAAATAGGTAGGAGCAGTGACTGTGTGTTTAGAATATTCCAGACATGTTTAGCTTATCACAAAGACTGGAAGTAAGGCAAAAGAGTTCACTTCAGTCACAATATGAAACTCTCAAAACAACTCTTGTTTTTACATGTTGTATCATGTTAGCTATTCAAATGTACATCAAAGAGTCACCTAGAATTATGTAAGCCCAAACCCAGCAACTTTAATATGAACGCAGGATTTCTGAGGAGGTTCTGTATAACACTTTCATCCACTCAAGCTTTTATTTTGCATCACACAACCATTTGTTGAGATTCACACTTGATTTAAGTGTTTTCTCCTCGCCTTTTGCAAACACTGTGAAGCATTAAAGATGCTTCCCTTGTTCTAGTCATATAATATCAATTATGCAGCTTGAAATTACAACTCAGCAAATGTGCACAAATGTCTCATTAAAATCTGAAATAAAGAAATATAGTTTTTTTTAATCTGCCTCCATGCAAGTCTCCTTTGGGTATAGGCTAAATTTAGAGAACCATTTCAGGATTGACAATGATCAAGGTGAAAATAGCTCAGCGTTGACTATTGATATGAGGTGGCTGCAGTAGATACTATAATATATCTCAGGTTTTTTTTGAAACCCACACATACCCACTCTCCATTTTTAAAATACTGCCTTGGGCATACCACTGACAGAAAATTGTAACAATAAAGTGAATGACAAACAGATGCTCTGCCTTTTCTCATTTAAATTTGATCAGCATTGAACGTACCATATTTGTAATAGTGTACTGTATATTTCAGCTATTGGAGTGTCTCTTCAAAAGCCCTTTACATTGATTATGCAATTGAGATCTCATTTTGAACTTGTGTCTCTCCTTCTGACTGGCAGGGAACTGATTGAGGTTGTCATAAAAGCTAGTCTCATGAGAGCCACAAGGCAGGAGATTCCTAGCAGTCAGACCCTTAATCCCATGAGAATATTCTCACAGAACAGTAAGTTTTCAGAGTGCCTCTCCTATGAGAAATTTCCTTTCAAACAGTGCAGGGCTTCAACACAACCTTTATACAAAACGTCCTATTTCTGGACAAATCTCCCAGTTTTTTCATTAGAGACTTGAGGGAGCAAAAGGGAAAGATACACAGCCATGACTAGTGTGTAACTGAGGATGAATGTACTTATGAAGACTTCCTGTAGCTGCTGAAATATCCAGCCTGGAGTGCCATTGTGAAGCTGATGGGAATCAAAGAAAAATGTCGTCTCATTACTAAATGGCTCCTGCAGCTTCAATTAATACTAATATTGAAATGCTTAAAGGGCATCTCCTGAGAATCTGAATTTTGTCTGATTACACCCCATGTGTGCAGACTAAATTCCATAATATGTCACTCTCTAATTAATGTAGATAGTATAATTTCTGATTTTGAATTTCTGAAATTTAATGTAAAATTGAACTCTGTGGGGCTTTTAAACACCCTATGAATTTCTCCACTTCTACTTGAAGAACCAAATACACAGTCATGTTCAGTTGCTGTACAGTACAGTTGTGTCTGACTGCATTTGCACTACCAATCAGTATGTTGCCTATCAAATATAGAGAGTATCTGTAGTAGCTGATTGCACAAATCAACCCCCACCAGATGACCCAAGGACATTCATTTTTGCAAATAAGTGTGGTTGAAATAAAGTTTAACTTATTTAGAATGAATTTTAGGAATATAGTGGTACCACACGGGCAAAAAAGTCATAATACTGAAATTTGATTAGTCAACAACTTCAGTTTCTTTAATGCAAATGAAGTAAACCTGCTGACAGGAGGTTCTCCTGTTCTACTACTGCAGACTGGCAGTGTGTAAGTGCAAAGATTTGAGTAAATCAGCAGCAAGGAGAGTAAGACAGGAGCTTTGATGCTTTACTAGAAGTTGGGAATATTGAGTTTTGAGGCTGAGGGGAATGACCTTGTACTTTGTGTGTTATGCATGTCTGTGTGAAGGTCAGACACATAAAGAGACCATAAAAGTAATTTGCCACTGAGCGGAATGAATGGACAAAGCATCTGACATCCACTGCTGCACACTACAAAATAAATTATGCCTCAGTGTCACATAGCATTATTACTCTATCATTCTGTTCCTCATTTTTGTCTGGGTTCTAATATGCCCTATAAATGCTCTCTAGTGAGGAAGCTTCATTGTAATTCCCCTTCATAAAAAAGGCTATTTGCTGGTTTAACAAAACATGACATGCCGGTTGTAATTACAATAGTTTTAATGAGACGAACTCCTCTTTGCTTTAAAAAACTGTAAGCCTGAAGGTCTCAGCCAGACTGAGTCAGTGTGAGTTCAGGGAGAAGCTGCAGAATATATGGGAGCTTAAACCTAAATGCTAAAAATGGTTTAGAAGAAGAAAAAAAAAACTGTTTTGTGTTCATCTTCTTCATGGTGCAGTTTCCTTGACAAGCTGCTCTCCATGCTGGAGTGCTCTGTCTTTGTCAGCACAAGTGCTTATACCCCCCACTGCAGACGGAGCGAGAAGTAAATAGGTTACCAACTGATAAGATTTCCTGTTTCGTCTTGCAAGTTCCACTCTGTTTCTATCACTATATCCTCCTTTGTTTGATAATTAATGACATGACATTTGGTGCCTGTGGTAGATGTTTTGCTTCACTTAAAAGATCTCTTCAGAATTATGGAGGATGGGAACTCCTTACTGATGCACTCCCCACAGTAAGAGAGAAAGGAAAATGTTAATAATGTTCTCTGTGTTTGAACAGCAGCCTCTACAGAGACCCGTTAAAATAGCCTTCTCTGTTTACTGTGTATTTGACCCAGTGGGGAACACACTGGAGAGACAGTGAGGTGAAACCAAATGGATTTTATTCCTACCTGAGAAATGTTCCCATATGAGTCATTTTCTGATTGCAGAGCACTGTCTATCAAAAGTGCTTGTTTTATTTTACCCTTTGATCAACTGCTGTGCTGAAATAGGCTAGTCACAACAAGATATACAAGAGAGGAGTGGAAGAGAGAGGAGAGAGGCTGTGAGCAAGGGATTGGAATAATCCTGCCAGCTGTTGTAGCCAATGAAATAATATATATTTTTGAATTAATGACAAGAATGAACTGTTTTATGGTTTTGTTTAAGCACTTAAAGCACTTGGATAAGGTTAGGGAAATAGCATCTTGTCTGATCTTTGCTTAATCTGGAAAAAGTTAACATGTCTTAATAAGACATCTGCCTGGCTCTGCTGTTAGCTCTGTTACAACTGTTGGGTGGAACAAACTGTTCAACGTGTGTACACACTGCATTTTTCTCTCCCATTTTGAGATCTATTTGAAATGGGGGAAGGTGTATTCATTTTCAGTTGTGATTTGACCACATCTCTTTTACTTTGCACAGAGTTAAGTCTGACTGTACTTTATTGGATTATTACCTCCACCAAGGAGGTTATGTTTTCACCCATGTCTTAATAAGACATGTAAACAACAACCACAATCTTTGAGTGCTTTTGTAGCCTAAATCTCACTACATGCAGGGATCATGCTGCAAACCCCAGTCTCCAATTTCAAAGTCCTGTTCTTTGTATGTACACTCACCATCCACCCCAAGCCCTGCCTATAATGTGTGAATGGTACAGTAGGTTGGACTGCCTTCCTTTGGAAAAAAACATTGCTTCCTACACATGTCTGTCTGGCTGTTATAATACAAAAATAAAAGGAAAAAAGAAGTAGTCTGATAACATAAGCGATTTATTTCACAAAGGAAAGTGATGAAAATTTCCTTGATCTGCTCCTCTGCACCAAAATTTAATGGATTCTTCCCTGGCCCATGCCCCATCCCTCCACCAGCTTTTGTGCAAATCAGTTCAGTACTTTCAAGCAAACAGACACGGGTGAAAACATAACCTCCTTGGTGGAGGTAATGATTCCAATAAAGTACAGTCAGACTTAACTCTGTGCAAAGTAAAAGAGATTGACTGTTTGTTGGGAGTTGGGACCAACCTGTACTCAATACCTAACATACGTGGGTTCATTTCATTCTAGCATGGCTAATATAGAGTTTAGTTGCACAATTTTGACAATAGTTAACATCATACACTCAAAATGTCAGATTGCGATGTTACACAGGATTTCCTTCTCGCTCACTGATTTCTATCAGTCATACAGGTAGTCAGAAAACTCCTGCACAGACAGTAGCTGTAATAGCCTGTGTTTTTAGCAACAGACACAACTTTAACTGGATGCTTCCTCCTACTGCATTCCTCATTTGATATTAGACACTTGATATTTGATATTTACTTGATATTTTTCTCTCCAATTAGAATAATCCTGATTATTAATAGACTAAAGAACAGTCAGATTCATAAAGTTATGAAACTTAATGGCAAAATGAATCACGGAATGACAACCAATGACTGATGATACATATTGTAGGAGTAACTAAGGCTGGCTTCTTTAAACATTTATGACTTTAACAATATTCAGATATAACAGGTACAGTAACTTACACTTGGTTTGGGGGATTTTATTCAGCTGCCCCAGAATGAGCAGCTGAGTTATTCTTTGTTGTTGAGAGTAGAGGAAGAGCTGGATTGACCTATTGGACTCTTTTGGCACAGAAAACCAATTTAATTAATTCTGCTAATGCTTGGCTTTCATCCTCTTTTATTCTTTCTTTTTTCATTTTTTGTTTAGAAAGGCTGTTTGTTGTGTCTTCTGCAGTCTGGACTCCACATTTTGCAATTTTCTACTTATGAGATGAAAGAGAGCCATTTCCTAATTTGTAATGAATAAATAAATAATCAAGATATCTCTGCTATTATAATTGAAACATATCAGGATCATTTTGTGGCAGAATAAACTTTAATTGCTTCATTTTTACAGGATTGGTATGAGATTAATGGTACACATACTGTAGATTATTTCATTTGGCTAATTCAGCCACATATGAGCTTTGGCTTTTGTACAGGGCTGTGTACTTTGTTTCTATCTCTGACAGTGTATAGTTGTGTTATAGAGGGACTGTTTTATGGCCAGTATGGAGAGGGGGAATGTGAACGTTAATTTTCAATGAATATGTGAGCATATAAGTGCTGCATTAAGACACACTTGAAACATTCTGACTCCGAAGACAAACTAAGGCTGCATTTAATGGTTTTAACACACTGCTCCAGCCAAAAACAAAAAAAAGGCCATGTCTAGATGGGATTTTTTTTTACACCACCCCTTCAGTCAACATGCTGAGTCATTGTTGTGACAGTGATGTAAAACACCACCAGCAAATTGTTTTAGTTTGTCAGGGGATCACCAGAGTCATTACGATTCAGTCTCTGGTGACCATGAATGTCTGTGCTAAATTTCATTGTAATCCATCAGTTAGGTTGTTTCAGTCTGGACAAAGTGACAGACGGACTGACAGACAAACTTAGAGCCATGTCTCTAGTATGGCTGAAAACAAGCCTTTGTAACAGTGTTGTTGTCAATTTATTTATTTTTACAATAAATAAATAAAAATAAGAGTAAATTTAAAATATCTTAACCCAGAAATTGAAATAATGTTGAGATTATATCACATTGCAGAAGTCGCTTAATGTCTTCAGGGGCATTAGCATAAATGGTTTTATAATTACTCATCTCAGCAAAGTGACTTTACCTCAGGACTACATCTCTCCTGCCTTCAAACCCTGGATCTTGTTAAAAAAAAACATTATTGAATTTCATAAACCTGAAGTAGTAATGTTGAACTCATGTGGAACTCAAGAGGGAGTGAAGTTCACAGAGATTTAAATGAGGCGCTCTCAAAGTTGCATTTCAATAAGATGTAACTAGGGGAGAGAACACTGGTGTAATAATAAACAGACAGCGATGGGAAAAGGGTGCTGGTGGGTTTTGCTGTAGGGGTGCTTGGGGGCCTCTCCTTGATCAGGGATCACGCTCTCAGACTGGCTGATTTGGCAGCATGAAACCCGAGCCAGTGAATGACAGAAGCAACTCAATGACAAAGTTAGAATATCCAAAGAAGCTACTCATCACAAATGAAGTGAAGCTTTGGCAGAACCCTAAAAGTTGCTAAAGTTACAGTATACAGTATATCAGTGTACTGCCATCAATAGTAGACAATTTGTTTAAAGCCCCCACACACAGAACTTGAAATATGCGGACTTTGGTAACTCCTTGAGTCTCTAGGCAGCACTTCACAGCAGCTGTTGAAAATCCCTCCATATCCATATATGGAATAATGTCAAACTGCCACAGATAAGATTAGTATTATGTGTAATGAGATGTATTATTACAAGAACCATACAAGATTTTCTGTCACTGCTTTTTCTCTGCACTAATAATCTATTTTACAACAACAGAGTGTCTGTGGACACATTATTTTTCCAAAGCCTCCTGCTTTTTGTTGACTCTAAATTACACCACACAGATAATGATAACCAAACACAGCCTTGACACAAAAACATGACCTATTTTTACACCTTGAATCATGCTTGCATTCAACACAGCACTATATCCAACATAACTATGTTTAAAAAAATCTATGTACCATGAGAACTGGCTAATTTAATAATAGAAAAACAGTTAAAAATTTGCATTACATTTTGGATAATAGCAGGGCTATAATAACATTTACATTTGGCAGCTCTTCCCATCTAGAGTGACAGTGCTGTTCAGTTCTTCGTAATCATGATTAAAACAAGACCATCAGACAAATATCTGATGGGAATTAAATCATTTTAGTCATTAGATGACCAAAGGTGCTACAAGGAGGTGAACCTGAAACTGAATTCATTATGGGAACAGAAATAGACTATTGCCAGTACAAGCTGTGTCGCCTGTTCAGTCTAATTTGCAGCCGACATGTTTTTTCACATGGAAAAAACTAACCGTGAATAATCAAGTCAAGACAATGTCTCAAGAAATCCATCATGCAACTTGATTTAATATAAAGTGCTCTGTCTTCTATCACTATTACAGTGCATGACACATAACAATGTACTTGATATTCTCTCTGGAGATGTGTTTTTCCATAATGCCAACATCTTTTGAATCAGAATATGTAAAATGGCCCCAGCTCAACATAATCCTGAAACAGTCATTTTCATTATTATCTGAGAAGAAATGAGCACACATTCTTTATTAAATTGTCTGAAATTGTGTTTGAGGTGTTCTGCAAAAGTGGGATATGAGGAAAGGCACTTAAGTTTAGGTTTTGCAGGATATCAAAGAAACTCATAGCACGTAATTAATAAAAGTTGGATATGCCATGCATCATTTCCCTACCCCAGACACCCAGCACTTAATCATGGGGAAAGAAGCCAGGTGAACTTTTAATTAGGATTTGTGGAGTGATGTTTGATCCTTTATTACCTCCGGCGAGGTGGTAATATGATGGCTTATGTCCTTCTGTGTTAAACACAGCTGCAAACATTCACACTACCAAAAGGAAGACACCTTTTGAGTTTAATGACCATATAACTACCTGCTGCCACCAAGAAGCCAAACTAATGACTGTATCTGCTGAATTATTCCTCATTTAGAGTAGAATATTTGCACAGAGTTGCTTCAATTGAAAAGCAACATATTGACCCTGTGACCTTTCCTCTTGGAGCAGTAACAAAGACAGTAATGACTAATTTGGAGATTTAAAGTTATGCACTGAGTGTGCTGTCTCATAATTTCTATTTTTCAGTCTTTGATCCAGAAATAGTCTTTGCCATGTTTGCAGAAACTGATTAGTTGTTATAGTTGCGCTGTAGTTTTCAAACATTCCTTTTTGGGGAATGGAGGAGCTGAGTGTATTGGGAAAAAGCGAAAAATGAAATGACAAGTCATGTTCTTTTTAGGGTAACCCACTGAGAAATAGCAGCTGCTGCCTCCATATTAGAAAGGGATATTTAGCCTAAAACTTTTCATTATCCAACTTTATTTGAATCTGTGTGGCTTATTATGTAACATGATGTCTACAGATTACAAAAACATAACTGTCTGTAAAACATGACTGGCTGGATGAAATCTAATCTTTTACTCAATGTCCAGTGGACCAAAAAATGTAAGCAGAAATGTTATCCCCGCTCTTTAATTGTTTTGAATGTGTGCTCACTTGGCATGTTGTAAACAGGTGAAAGGCATTTTTCTTTGTGATCCAAAGAGCTGGTACAACGCTAACTCAAAGGTGATCCCAAAGTGTGTTTTCAGTCTGGAATTGCTTACGCCAACAGGAGGGCTAGGCATTTAATTGGAATTTTCACCACAGAGATTTAAAATATTTTCTGAAAAGTTTAGCATATTTTTTTTTTATCTAAGAGAGCTTTAAATGCATTATATTAATATTGTCTTCAACGGTAACTCCACAGTAGATTTTGGGAGGAACTGGCTAATTTAACAATAGAAAAACAGTTAAAAATTTGCATTACATTTTGGATTATAGCAGGGCTATAATAACATTTACATTTGGCAGCTCTTCCCATCTAGAGTGACAGTGCTGTTCAGTTCTTCATAATCATGATTAAAACAAGACCATCAGACAAATATCTGATGGGAATTAAATCATTCTAGTCATTAGATGACCAAAGGTGCTACAAGGAGGTCAAAACAATTAAAGAGTATTTTTTTTCTAAGAGAGCTTTAAATGCGTTATATTAATATTGTCTTCAACGGTAACTCCATAGTAGATTTTGGGAGGAGGAAAAACATAGGCCTCTGTGGGCTGAAAGATGAAAGTCTCTTGAACCTCTGACTGCACTCAACATCACCACTGGGTGCTGTCAAGTGTGGTCTGTTGTATATGTGACCACACCCAGCTGTGATGTAGCATGGGACTACAATGCCTCTCTACATCACTGCTACAAGGTGTGTTGGTGCTACTAGCTTAGCACCTATCCAGCAATGTCTATTGTGGCCATCATATAGCCCAAAATGAGTGTTGAGACAGCATATTCATATGTAGGATTTTTGTAATGATTTTTTTTTCTGTCTGCATAACTTGGATACAGATGGATATTGTTGACAGTGCAGTGCATACAGAGCTTTCTGTTGTCATTTGGATTTCCATGGAGGGAAAAAAGGTTTCCTGTAGTTTTCTTTCAGTAGTGTTGCACTATAGTACAGTGTTCCTCATAGTTTTTCCCTCATGTGCAGAGAGCAGCTTGAGTGCTGCAGTGAACTGTTGTGCAAGAAAGTGTCAGCAAGCATCTCAGCAGCCCTGACTTCTCCCTCCAGTTCCTTCACCAGCTACTGTGTCAGTGGTACACATGATAAGTGAATGTTGCTGCTGGCAGTATCATGACTGCAGACAGATTTATGCTTGCACAGCTGAGATTGGATACCTCAAAATGTGCAGTTTGTGACTGTATCTCAGTTAGACCAAGATGAGACCCAAGAATCTTCACATCTAACAAATAACACCACGCTGCAGGATGTGCCAGGTCACATCAAGAAGAGAGGTGTAACCACTGCTTTAGATGACTAATAGTCATTTTTTCAAAGTCATTTTGCTGTGGTAGTGTTGCACTATACACTATAAAATGTTATAAACACATCTTAGTACAACACAATACAATTCAACAGCAGTGGAAACTACAACCTCCAAAATGACTGTAAAACTGATTCAACACCTCACTGATGCAGTATCAACAAAAACTGAATGTATAAAACTTCATAAAGCATGGCAGAGCCACAGTTTTGTATTGAATTTGATCACAGGTGTGCCTAATAATCTGGTAGCACTGTGTATAGTGGTGAAGATTCAATTTACATTCAGAGCTGTGAATGCCTTGTCTCAATTTCAGCCATGAGTTATGAGCCACAAAATCCAAGCCACATAGCTGCCTTTCAGGGTGGGGTGTGCCAGATTTAATGTTGTTTAAAATCCATGCATCACACCCACGTCTCTGTGTGGTGTGTGCCCATGCTTATATAACTGCTTTTCTTATTTTGAGTGTATTCAAAAATGAAGGTGACACTCAACAAGTGGTGAGGTTATTGTTTTTATTGTTATTCTCCTCTTAACGGTTTTTCTAATAGCTCTGCAAATGAGAAAAAAAAAATCCTAGTTCTCTGATGACAGATAAGTCAAGGACTCAATACACATAGTTGTATCACAGTGTGATGGAGAGGAGTGTTTGAAATCTAAGGCTACCTATACCAACTAAGCCTTACATGTTTGTTTTTTTAGCTTTAAACTGTCGACTAACTGTTCTTTTGTGACTAAGTTGCCATTTCAGTCAGGAACACTTGACCTACTGGAAAACAGTTTGCAACAAGTGCTCTTGTCATGATACCTACTGCCATTAAGATTAAAGGCTTGTCTATACAGACGGTGATTGTAACTGCCTGCTTTTTACTTTTGCTTAACATGAGTGGCCACGAATCAAAGCATATTTTTACATGTCAAGTCTACGTGCATAACTACAGTTATTGTGAACTGGCCTAGACTCCATACTGTGCAAAAAAACATTAACATGGCCAGCATGATAGGTTTGATCAGCACTAAAGACACAATTAAGGCTGAAAGGAATGTCATATGTTCTGGATCAACCAAACCAAAGAGTTTCAACCTGCTGGTGGTAATCTTCAAAGTCATTAGGACTTCTCCTCTTGTGACCATGAATCTCTGTATTCATTTTTAATGGCTATCCATCCAATTACTTGAAAGTATTCTAATCTCTAAACAGTAATATTTATCACTGTCTCTCATTAAAGGTATTTTACTCAGGACCAAAATGATGGACCAAGCAACTGCACCGAGCAACAGACCATCCAAAAATAACAAAGTCATTTATACCATCCAAACATTTCTCCCATACCTTTGACTCAGCCTTGGCTTATTTGCACACCACAGCCGGAGTGTCCTTCGTGTTATCTGAGGGAGATGAAGGAAGGTACATCCCCAACTATCAGAACTCTGAAACTGTCTATTAGTTTTCTGTCCTTTCCAATAACTCTCCCAGAGGAATGGAATTTGAGGTGTCTGCACATCTCTAATGGACTCACTGATAACAGGTACCTTGGCTGCACAGAGGCTGATGGCTTTGTTTGGATCCCTGATAAAGACAGGCCAGAGACTGTGGTGTGTATTCTTGTGGAGGTGATCGTGTGGGTATCAATGTATAGCAGCCTTAGTGTAGTGTAGTGAGCAATTTTTCAATTTCACATTTGAAAGCATAATGTATTATTTCTGTATTGTACTTTATGAACTTTTGAGTTGCATCACAGAAAAACAACACCAACAAAAACAAAACAAAGTAAGTTTTTTTGTAGCTGAATACTGCACTTTTGTTTGGTGTTAGCAATCAGGGACACAAAAACACTCATGGATGAGTTTGGATGCGCAGTGATAGGGGTAAATGTTATTTTATCAACTCATTATTTCTTTGACCTCCCACAGATGACCATAAAATGAGGGACCATCTGATTAATAATTTAGGGACGAAGGGAACAGAGATGACAGATGGAGGATAGGTGATGTATTTAGCCTCTGCAGGTTATACTCTGCGGGCTACCTGACTTGGGTAATCACTTCTTCTGCCAGAGAAACTCTCTTGGCCCTCAACTCAGCTCCAGGACCATTTTGTGGTTGATTAAAGGGAAAAACTAATTGCTCTGATTTAAGTCTGTGCCATGAAATCAGTATAGAACATGAAAACTCCTTAGAAAAACAAAAACAGCAGTGTACTCATGAATTGCATTTTGTTCTCAGTGACAGCGAGGCAGATGTTTCTGAAGTATTACGTCTGATCCTGTTGTCTCCTTTTGAGAATCATACCTAACAGAAATCTTTTACATCACACTTTTCTTTACAGGTAATTTTAGTTTAAATTAATAACAAAAACGAAATATTTGGAAGAGTAGCCAATGGTAATCTAAGGCAGGGGCCACACAGCTTACTTGCTCTTTCCATCTATACATCACACACACTGAAACATGGACAAAAAGATGACAGTTAGATGGTGTGAATGCAGGTTCTAGTGCTGCTCTGCTGTAATGGCAGAAAGACCACAATGCATGCAATAGAGTTTCTTACATAAACTGTCACTTCATTGTTTTGGAGTTAAATTATATTTCAATAACTAAGTATTGTAAAAGCTGAATGTTTAAGATTTATTTAACAGCACTGAACAAATAGATGTTGATAATTAAAAAGAAAATGAAGAAAGAAGTGTCATCTTTGGCAGTTTGCAAATGTGTTGAAATATAATGAGTATTATTGTCAAGTAATGTGTCTTACTCAGAGTGACCTCTTCAGGCAACGTCAAGCAGGACATACAGTGACCTATTGAAAAGTGAGTGTGTGAAGGTCAGGGTGGATGAATAAGCGTATGACTTTGACAGTGGTGCCCCACCTCCTGTAACAGTAAATGTTGCTTTTCCTTAATGATTATGTCAGTCTTTGTTTAAAGGGGACCTATTTTTCCAGCTCTGTATTTTTATTCTCAGACTCCACCACAGTAACTTTGCATAAATCACAGTTAAAAAAATAAAAAACTAAAATCTTATTTCTCTTGTTCAGGCCCTCAAAACAGCCCTCTTTCTTCAGCCTCAGGCTGTTTTAGCTCGCAGTGAGCCCACTCTTTTCTGATTGGTCAGCATCTAGAGCTTCCTCCATGTCTGGAGTCTGGATCAATGTAAACAAACTGTAGTATCTCAGTTCTTGTGACCATATGAAATATGGAATATGTCACAAGCTGACATGAGCTTTGCCTGAGAGTAAAAAAAACCTTGGAACGTAGCGTTCAGAGCAGGCTGAAGCTGAAGCTTTTTATTCACTGTGATTACTTCTACATACATTGACCTCATTATTTGAGACATTGGCCACATTTGATATGAACATCCGACACTGTAACATGATGTAAGAGCAGCTCCCTTTGCATTTCATATAGTGATGTGATCAGTTTTTCATATAAAAATAGTGATAAGTTTATCTTTAACCAGTTGATCAAGTTTAGTTACATTCCTTGACCTTAATTAGCAAGTTTTGGTTGTCTAAACTTAACCATGTCATAAGGGATGAGTGCATGCAATGGGCTGGTTGCAAATTGCTGGTTGTAAACATTGTTCTGGTGGAAGAAACCTGCCTGCCACGATTTTAAGTGGTTTCACCTCACACTTGAGCAGAAATAGAGCAGCACTTCAAGAATTGCTGCTCAATCTGAGAGCAGCTCAGGAGAAAAGAATCTCTGGGGTGCATGAGTAATCACCACTCAAATGAAGTTACAACAGATGTTCAGCCATGAAGGCAACCTTGTCAAGGCTCTTCTCAAACATATGTGTGTATTCCTCCATAGTGTCATATGCTGTCGGTTTATCCCTTATTCTTCATGCATTTATTCCCAAACCAACCAGAACATTTCTCTTCATTTTTTTTTTCTAGTTTCTCACCCATATTATCATATAACAGTAAAATCATTTGATCCAATGTCAGGTTTCCTGTGTTGCAGAAAAGTAAATAAGTAATTTCTATTTATTCTTTTAGTGGTTTTTGGTGTATAAAATATTAATTGGCACAAACTACTAGACTGGACAAGCATCACAGCAGTTCCCATGGCTGCACTATTGAATTTAAGAACATTTTTTTGTTTCATAGCAGAATGAGCAGATATATCATACAGACAGTGCTGCATTGCCAGAGATACAATTGTCACTTTATCTCTATTCTGCCACGGCCCTGGTCACCTGCATTATCAAAACACTAGGGTCTTTCCTCAGGTTGCTGCCTGTAGATATGGCCATTAGTCCTGCTCCTGTGCTTACGGGAGAGAAATCCCAGGTCAGTGGATGACAGTGAGACAGAGGAGTGAATGACATCCTATCCAATTACTTGTCACCTCCACACAGGCTGGTGCAGGGACTTGAGGAGACCACATGAGACAAGCAATTACACGGAAAAAGATTCTGATCACAACAGAGGTAGAGCACACCTCTGGCTGGCCCCCATTGTAGTATTCTTGTCTTAAAGTGATACAGACTAAAGTAATGTGGCATTTATAAGTGTAAACACATTGATTCTCAGAGAAACCCCACAAGGGGTTTTCCAGTTTAAAATCAAATTGGGATCTGTGTATAAATGAGATCTTAGAGGCAATACAATATCTGCTTTGTAGATCAACTACCAGGTCTCCTAAGGCTAGTTAATGGAACAGCCAAACATTGATTTCAGTGGGAGAGGAGGTCCTGTCTAGTTTTGACCATGAGCATATTTTATTTGTGAACCCATTTATATAGTTTTGGAAATCATAGCTTTCCGTTACAATAGCATTTCACCCTGTTAACTGATTGATAACAGAGTCAGAGCAGAGCAAAAGGAGCTATGTTTGAAACTATACTGCATTTTTGTGTCCAGCAGTGTCACCATGTCTTATTATTCACACCAAGTCTTATTATAACCTATGGAATCTGCGAAAACAAAACAAATTTTATTCACAAAATCCAGTCAAGAGGTTACCTGTAATGAGCTAGTCCAGGATCTTTATCATGAAGGAATGGAAGCCCAGGAAAATGATGTTCATGTCAGCTGTTTAAATTATTTATCCACCTACCTTTGCTTGTTTGTTTTCTTGACTTAACACAAAGGAGCCTGTGTTTTCAGCAGCATCCATTTGAAACTCTCTGACAGCCCACTGCTGTGGGTAGGTTAGACATACAGAGTAGAAACACAAAGACAAATGTGACTCAAGCAGTGACCCGGAAAAAAAAAATATCTGGCAGAGAGGAAAATAAGAAATGCAAACTTATTCTTCGTCTGCACTGATGCAGTCGTAGGTACAGATGAAGCTTTTTGAGCTGCCAGTGAGTAAAGCATCCACTTCAGTTGAAGGTGGATGTGCTCCTATGACGATATGAAGTTCAACACAGCTTTATGGCCTCAAACCTAAAGCACAAATATTATATTGATTAAAGCAATTACATGTTAAATCTAAATATAACCATTGCAAAGATGTGTCTTCAGATATGAGCTGATTATGTGATTTTCTGTAGACCGTAAACTGTAGACTTTTTATTTTTGTAGTCATTTAGGTGCTGTGACAGTAACACAACTTAGAGATAGATTAGTGTCACAATCTTTGGATCAGAAAAAGTTCTCTACAGTGGTTGATTTTGTAAAACTCTCATATAAACATGTGTTAGTGACAGTTTTAATTTGAATAATCATGTAACCTATAGCAGCACTGTGTTGAAATTTCCCAGAAGTTAGAATGTACTGTATCAGAAAGTGCAGTGTGATTTCTTACCACCTTGCTCTATTGTCTCCATGCTGTGAAACTTAAACTGTCCTGACTCCACGGTGTGATAACTCTCAGAAGGAACCCCACTAATACTGACTAAAGATGATTGATTGTTCACTTAGAGGTCTTCATGCTGGTATTAAAATGATCCTCTCCATGATTTACAGTAATATTGATTTGAGATAAATCAGAGCAGAGAAGCTTGTTGGTCCGGTGTGATGGTTCATACAGAAGGTGAGACTGTCCCTTTAAACTGTGACACCTAGTGGAATTGGGGTGGAGACTCTGGATCAGTCCCAGTCTATGTATCTGTCTATTTATCATACATAATATCTCAGTAACTTAACCAATCTGATTTTCATTAATGGAAGGAAATGAGTCTCATTGCTGCTCTTTGGTGTTTAAAAATGATGTTTTTTTGGCTGAAGAGTGGTGTGCATTACAGTTATTTGGTTAGCTACTGATTGGCCCAAATGGGGATCACATCATTCAATGGGCGCAACATGTGTTTGTCTTGTTTTGTTTATACTGCTGGCCATTCAGTTAGTGATTAGGCATTCAAGTAGGTCTGGCACTGGTGCTGGAGGGCTGAATGCTAAATTATAACAAAAGTCCATTGGGGCCCCGTGGATAGTATTGCAGCCCCAAGGTAAGTAATTCATTAGTGTGGAATATTGAAGCTGCGTTTGATGCTTTGCCTCAGTATTATGTAAACTGCAATAAGCATCTTAAGCCAAAACTCAAATACTATAATGCATTCACTTATTGAGCATTTATGGAGATGCATGATTTATATTCAAGCAGGAAGGTCAAACTTCTCACAGTAGCTGCTCATCCTTTTTATCATTACACAAACTTTATTTTTAGCTGCAGGTGATGAGTACTTTTTTTGTCACTTAATTTGCTCCTGAATTGTCCCCTGGCGATGATTTTTAACTTGTTTGGCTTGCATTTCACACATTTGCTTCTAACCTGCTACATAAACACTTGCTCGAAATGAGCTGATTCAGGCCTTCTGGAGATGGATTGACTGCCTGATGATAATCTGATGAATTTCTGCATATATGAATGTTGTAATTGAGGATGCACCTCGCTGCTCATAAATTACAACTGATGGAAGTATGGCATGGGGGACGGCTCGCTGCATAATGAGGCATGGTGGCATAGGTATCATTTAATTAAAAAGTGTTTTGACAAAGGATGCATGTATCCAAACAGTCAAACTTAACTCAGGGAGAGAAGTTGAAGATGGATGGTGAGTAAACTCAGCAGATGCTTGTGAGAAAAAAGCACAAAAAGCTGCGGTGCTGAGAGTCAAACATTATGTGCCCTTTGAATCTCATATTGATAAACATGTAATTAAGAGTGCATTGCTGTTGTTCTGTTGCTCTACAGTATTGAATGTTGTTAACAGAGAAGCTTCTCCAGAACTGAAGTAATGTGTTTCTTAAAGCTGAATAAAGTGCCTGGGACAGACACACAGATCAATATGACCAATAAGTGCTCAAAAAAGCTGCCATTTGCATGTTTAAAATCCAGTTGCTTTTAGTAATTGGTGCATTAAACAGGCAATGTTGACAAAGTTGCAGTGTTCAGCAAACAACAAAACGTGTGGGTGTAAAAGTTTTAAGTGTTACTAGTAAACACCTCACATTAACACTCCCAAAATGGTGGCATGAAGGTGGAAAAATCAGCACCCAAAAATCCTATAGAATTTGTAGAAATGCGACTCAGTGATGCTTTTACCAAATGTAATTAAGGGGACCAGAGAAGCAAAAGATTTCAGTGTTGAGTGCAACGTTGACAGAGCATTACTTGCTGCTGTTTAGGAAACAGTTTACTGCTTTGCTGTTTGCCTCCTCTTTGTCTCTGTCTGTCTGGTTTCAGGGTGTAGTGGAGATTGCTTTTGTTGTGTTACTTGTTATTGTCATACAGCTTTTGCTATCATTTGTCCAACTTAAGGGTTCAGCTGAATACTGCTGAAAAAGAGAATACGTGTTCAGTCATGCAACTCCGACTGGGTTTAATTTCTGTCTTTTGCTGTATTGTAGTGTAGTTTGGTCAGCCTCTTGCCAATTTACTTTTTTCTTACACTATCCTGCAGGACGTAAATGGAATAGTAAATATAGCAGGGGCCCCCACAGGTACTGGAGCCCCCTGGAGGTGTGAGCAAGGCGACTAAGTGCGACAGGAATGAAGGAGCTGTGGGCGACTGGTCCCTCCTGAGGGCTTGACAGATGCTGATGCTGACAGATCGAGAGAGTGATTATTCAGAGCTTAGGAGATGAACTAGTGCTTGTGTTAGCAGGCTCCCCTGGCAGCAGAATCACTCCCAATCACACCTCCATAAATCACGCACACATATCCTGGCACAGTTTGAAAACAGCACCATTGAGCAAACATGATGAAAGAGTGGTTATCATGAAAGAGTGCCATCAGTGACCGCAAGAGCAGCACATTCAGCTGAGAGAGCAGGAAAGACATGTGCTGTGTTGACACTCAAGGTCTTTAAGCCCAACTGTGAATTGCTGCTCATATCTTATTTTTGTGGAGGCCTTTCATGTCTATTTTAGGATGTAACCCATATAAGATTTGTTTGGTCTTTTCAGCTTTGATTGAATTGAGAAAGTCTCTTTAAGCACAGCACCAAGCAGTAATGTTGGAGGTGGGGGTACTACTACACTTTTTGAAATTAAATTTGACTGTCTGTCTACCACCTACCATGTCTAATTAAAATGTTTTCGTATACATACAGTAGATATTTTCACAGCTTCATGATGTGACTGATCTTTCATAGCCCCTTCTCTCTGCTGACAGAAACATGATGTCTCTGCTGTTCAAAGTGCATCAAGTATCTTTGAGGTTGTAAACAAATAGCCTGACAGTTCACATCATCTTAAGCTGGAGCTCAAACTATCAGTTCAAACTGAAGCAAAATCATGTTATTTCAGTTTAATATAAACTGCTTCAGCCTCATGCATTCAAAAGTACAAAACTGATGGGGTTTTGTTTAGGAAGGCTAATGTACCCTTCAAGGTGTTATGATTTACTCTCTAAATAAAACTGTATTCCACAAAAAAAGAAAAGAAAGAAAACAGAAAGTAGAAAAAATCCATAAAGCCATCGCTCTGTAGTTGTCAGTTTGCTGCAGTCTGTACTGCTTTTATGGACAGTGTTATCCACAGCAGAACCCCGCAGAGCATTTAACAGTGTAACAGGTAAAACCAACAATGGCCTCTCCCCAAAGGACTCTGACTCCATCCAAAATCATTCTACTGTGTCTCCAGTCAAGTTGATCCTTGGTTTCTCTCTATGTTATTGTGTGCAGTTGTCTTTCATGTTGATACTGGCAAAAGCCAGTAAAAAGGCAAACAATGTACAGTAAATGAATGGTTGACAAAATACATTACGAGTCACACATCATATTTTGTATCACATATCCATGTTATTTTGATTGTAGCTGTGGACCAGGGGCAGAGTAGGAATAAAAACAGACATTGCATTAACCATAATGATTTTTAGAACAATACATGAAGAAAAACTGTATCAGAAACATGTTTTCATATTACAGTCCACAACGACATCAAAGTATCTAAATGACAGAATAACTGAGCAAACACATTTACAACGATCAACAAAAACTGAACATTAAAAAATAAGGTTACTGCTATTTACTGCTGTTCATTTGGCATTGTATTAAACTGTATTTGTTTTTCACTTTCCACTTTCCATAATCACAAGTTAGCAGCTATAGATAATGTATGATCTAATTTGAACTGCAGAGTTTAAAAGTAAATAAAGCTCCAGACATATTTTAATTTCAGTGGCTTCTCTTCCTTCATTGAATCTTTCTGTAATAAAATTCAGTTGGTTGGAGCTAATCACACAGACTTTGAGTACTTTAATTAGCATATTAGACCTTCTGATGAAACCAGAGCAGAAAACGAAGCTAAATAACAGTGTCCTGCTAAATAAACTCAGACTAGTGCCTGCCATTTATGCTGTAAAACGTGACTGATGTTTATACTGAAGCTGCTGCTCTGCTCCTTGTCTCTATTGCTGGCAGTTACTGCTAAACTACAACTATTTTGAGGCATTTGGATTATAAACTTTGTTATTAATGTGAAGCGACTGAGCAGCAGTCTATTGATGGCTGCCTCATTGTTGCCTCAGTTAGCTGTGGGACCAAACCTAATGTAGGTAGCCGGGGAAAGGAGACGGACGAGAGGGAGATGATGGCTGCACAGAACCACAGTGAGCTGCTTGGACTGCTCAACTGGGCTGCTCTCTCTCTCTTTTGCTCTCTTGTTCCTTGTTTCACTTTCTCTACCTCTTACAAGTTTTTTGTTCCTCATGGAGCCATGAATTAAGATAATAAAGTATGTCAGTTTCTTACCTTTGAGCTTTGTCATTAATAGCACATTTTCAGTTCGCTATGTTATACCTGCACAAAAACAAAGGAAATGCATTAGACAAAAAGATCACATGAATGAATGATAATGATGTTAGTTACACTGTATGTCCCTGTTAATATTGCTGAGCCAAGATGAATAAACTCAATGATGTGCTTCGATGAACTATGAAACAATTCAGCAGTTTGAAATATGCCCCCTTAAGCAGAAAGCAACAGCTTCAAAGCAGCATTGTCGTTTCGATGATTGGCCAGGGAACAAAGTGTTAACAACCGATTTCTCTGGCACGAAAAGGCATAAAACATTTTCAGCAAGTTGTCATTCTAAAGCAATTTAGGAAGCAGTGGGATCTCATTATTACATCAATTTAATTCCAATTAGAAGAAATGAATCAAATTATCCTTTTCATAGCATGTGGCAAAGCAACTGGATGAGAAGCAAACGTGACGGTCGTAGATAACCATATAATATCAGCAAATTGATTTCATTTTTTTTCCTAATTCTGATTCATGTCTACTGCTTTTGAAAATGAGTTGAAAAGGTCAAAAACTAAATTAACAGGGCATATATGAGTTTTTGGATTGGGTTTTCTGAATCATAAATTAATTTAGCATTTTATAAAAATTGCAAATGAACCTTTTTAATAACATTAATCTACACATTCTGCAGATATTAACACAGTGCGCATCACTGTATCACGGCGTATTCTGGCATAGATTTCAGAGCATATTAAATCAAGAGACTAGACCTAGAGTCTAATGCAAGTATTTAGCAAAATGAGTATTATTATTCAACAGGTGCTTCATCCATAATCAATGAGAGAAATCCACTTCATAAAAGAATTAGAGCAATCAAAGAAGCAGCACAGCAGGGGGTTGCCTATGCATGACAACCAACTATCTGTGAAGGTGTAGTTTCCAAGTTTATTCTTATTCATCAGGCCCAAGACCTCACTCCAAAATTATGATATGTGACAGTATGTCCATGTTGTCAGCATTGGGATTAACAGCTCTACTTATTAATTGTGTTTTTGCTTTATATACATGCATCTTTTAAGATATATTTTAAAAACATTAAGATTTATTTTCTGACCAGTTTCATCAGGATCCATTCTCAGATGAAATGACCAAAATGTAGCTTTCGTGAGAACCAGATCTTTGCCATCTGTGGGTTTTAGGGTGGCTGTGAAAAGTTTGTAGTCCCATTCTTCAAAGAAATAGAGACTGTGGTCAGCTTGAATCGGCACAAAACATTTTAAACTACAGTTTTGATGGTGATGCAAGTTTTCATAGTTGGCAAAAGGTATCAGCAGTTTTTCTGTCTGACCACAGAGTACTTCCACTTTCTCACTATTTGAGAGAAGTGGAAAATGACTCGTAGCTGCTATGCTTTTGTCACACATGCTTTGATGTTACCAAGTAGTGACTGTCAAGTGCGGTTCTGTTTCATGCTGCAGATATCAACCACATCATCAGTGAGGTGTGATGGTGAATGCCTAAAAATGAAGTTGCCACTCTCTTTTATAACTTCACTCTCTCTGTGAAATTCATTGGACTGAGCATTTTCATGGAGAATGAAAACAGGATTTAACAGTTTTGTGGGTGTAGCTTAACTTGGCTGTTTATTTAGTTGTACTTGCAAAACACTGTGGCCCTAAGCTTTAAATGTCAATGTTACCGTAATTTGTGTCT
Organism: Lates japonicus; assembly: GCA_033238685.1. Taxonomy (NCBI): domain Eukaryota; kingdom Metazoa; phylum Chordata; class Actinopteri; family Centropomidae; genus Lates; species Lates japonicus. The sequence goes on from BRZM01000036.1 coordinate 1,017,285, forward strand.
GCAATATCTAAGTTTGTTATATAAAATGTAACTGGAGCAGAAATCAGAGTTACATTTCAGAGCACTTGTCAATTAATTTATAAGGAAAATGTATTTTTGAAGCAGATGTGATGAGGGGATTAGCCTGTTAACTTGACTGCTAACTCTCACTTACTTGCACTTGCCCTGTTTTTAAACTTCTCTTTTTGCAAACAGACCCATCAGACATCAACTGAATCAACTGTCAGTCTTTGTGAGATATGAAATGTAATTAAGCATGTGTTTGCCAGTTGACCTTTTTGAACTGTAATGTTGTTAGCAGTTCCTAAAGCTATCAACATGCAAAAAGGAGGTTGTGTTTCTTTTTGGGTTTTCGCCCCGCACATTGTGAATTACTCAATAAAGGGCAGCATGATGCTATTATAAGTTTCTTCTCTGTAGCAGACAGAAAATTCCTGCTTCCTGCTGACATTCTTTTCAAGACAGATCATGATTGTGTTCTTAAATTATTCCAGCCAGCATTGTTAACTGCACGGTAAGAATCCTTGAATCCACAGTCTGCTGTGAGCAAGGAGGCAGACCACAGGAAAATGCCTTTCATGTCTTTGGTTGAGGTTATTTTTAGTGAAAATCATTAGTCTTTGTTCAAGAGATCTATAAAAACCTTCCACCTGCAGTGTCTCATCTTTGCAGACAGAATGCTTTCACCATCAAGGAGGGTGGCTTCATTGAGATAAGATTAATACAATTAAAATTTAAATTTAAAATTAAAAACAAAAAACTCCTACGCCAGGTTTAAAGAATTCAGTACTTGACCCATCTGCTGCCCATGCCTCACATAGCCTGAGATATTGATCAGTTAGGGATCAAGACCCTAAATGAATCTAGTCCTTTGTGACCAAGTAACTAACCTTGTATTTTTTTTATATTGATGTCCGCCAGTGGTTTGATTACATTGTGCTCCTTTATTCCTTTGTTCCCCAGTTCATGAATAAAGCAATCATAGAGGTTAAGTGAATGGCCTTGAATTGTGCTTGATTGCAAGCTGCCAGATAGCTGCAATTTAAATCATAATTTTTTCCCCTTAAGTTCCACTTTTTAATGAAAATGCCCTTTCTGTGTCTCTTTTCTTGTTTGCAGGTCAGTGGGGTCAGTGTATTGGGGAGGAATGTGGTTCTGGCGGGATTCAGACAAGGACAATATGGTGTGTTCACATTGAGGGCTGGACTACCCACCACTCCCACTGCCAGCACATGGACAAGCCAGAAAGCCAGCGGCACTGCTTCAAGGTCTGTGACTGGCACCAGGACCTCTTTGAGTGGGAGGTGTCTGACTGGGGGAGCTGTGTTCTTGTCCCTTTCTTTTCCAATGAGCTCAAGCTGAGGATGGCTGAATGCATTACAGCCCAGCATGGCATCCAGAGGCGCCAAGTCCACTGTGTACGCACTTCAAACCGTACCGCAGTCACCTTGAGGATATGTGAATTCTTTTCTCAGAAGCCACCTGTGGAGCAGGCTTGCCTCGTTCCCTGCCCCCAGGACTGTGTGGTTTCAGACTTCACCTCCTGGTCAAGTTGCAGCAAAACCTGCGGTGCTGGCCTGCAGCATCGGACTCGACATGTCCTGGCCACACCAATGTATGGAGGGGCGAACTGCCCCAACCTGACTGAGACCAGGACTTGTTCCAGCCCTGTCAATTGTCCTGCTGGGGAGGACGAGTACCAGTACAGCCTTAAAGTGGGGGCCTGGAGTGAGTGCCGACTACCCCATCACAAGGATGCCCTGTTAAGCGGAAGGACCACAGTAGACTTTAGCACCAGCTCCAGTGAGAACAACACAGTCATGCTGCACACGCCAGCTTCTCACCGCCACTCCCATCACAACCACCACCATTATCACAACCATCACCATGCTCATGTGCACAACAAATACCCCATGTCATGGGAACTGGAGGTGGGATACCAGACGCGACAAGTCCGCTGCACGCGTAGTGATGGCAAGAATGCTATGCTGAGGTAAGCCATTCACAAGCACTGCAAAAAAAAGGTGAACCTAGAATGAATTCATGGGAAACAAACACACAGTGAAAAATTTCTGTAGGTCCAAGGTTATAATGAAAGCAAAGTGTCTGTGTAAGATGAGATGGTTTGCAGTTGGTCTGAGGAACAGAACTGTACAGATAAATTGATTCATCTTACATTAACCTCTTTTTCCACTGATGTAACATATGGTGAGCAGTGAAAATGCTCTGTAGCTGAACGTGGGTGTCTGTCAAGTGAAATAGTCTTAATGGAGTTGATTGTTTTTATGGCTCCTCCAGACTCATATTGTTTCGTAACATGAGTGGACATGATCAATGGTCCCACATGATCCCACTGGGACATTTTATGTGTATTCAGTGAACTAAAATGGTTTTTATTGATGGTGGTTATTTATTCAATTATAACTAAATTATGTGAGAGCTGGTGTTTCACCAGCACATTGGCATGGTGGTGAGCCACTATTGTGTTAAATGTCAAGTGCTTCTCCCCTACTGGCCCTGTTGTTTGAGCTAACCCTGGTATTTGGATTTGATTAGATTTTTTACACACACACACACACACACACACACACACACACCCAAGTACACATACAGTCATAAACAACATCCCTTCATTGCTTTCTCTTCAAAGGGAGAGAAAAATCATTGCATGTATATTATATTGACTAAGTGCCACTATAGCATCTACTTGGTGTAAAGTGACACTATTAGCTGACTGTTAAATTCAATCAGTTACTGCCACTCATAGAAGCCACTATATCAGCAACCACCTATCAATAATATCCTGGTGGTATGAAGCCTTTTATTGTTTGGGTTCAGTGTAATTGTGTTCAGCTGGGTGAAAACTCAGCATTGGCAGCTTTTGGGATTTATAACTCATGTACAATGTTCGGTTAAGTATCATGCCAGTTTTTATGTGATTGTGTTTTGTTCGTCCCATGCTGTTTGGGCTGAAGGAGCTTAAAATTTGGTATCTTGTTATGTGTTGGATATTTGCATGTTATTATCCTTTCCCAGGCAGGTTCACTGGCTTTATGGGTTGAGTGTGAAGGGACCATTTACTGTACAGTGCCTGATTATCATGGTATTTACTAAGAAGTGGGATTGGAGCTTTTGAATATGGATTTCCCACCTGAGTTCTGCCTCATTCTGCTTTTCTAATTACAGCCTAATTACAAAGTAAAATTCTAAAATGAGCATTGTACTCACATCTTAATAACCTAACTAATTACATTGTCCAAATTAAACAATGGGACCTCTAATTACATGACTAATGCATATTTCCTCTTTGTACCATTTCTGTAAAAGGTTGACTTTATATCCAGAGACCTTACTATTAGGATGTGTAATAGCTTTGAAACTGCACGGAAACTGCAAAGGTCATTTGTCAGGAAATCAAGATATCCCTTAGTAGGTTCTCCAAGGAGATGGTATTTCTTACATTTGATATCATTTTTACGTCATCTACAGTAATCTGTCCACCAATCTTTTCAGTCTATTCTTTGTCTGTAGGCACTCTCTGTCTGTGGTCAAAAATGTTATGTTGTTGAATAAATTTCAGTCGCTGTGTCACACCTGTAGTATTTTCTCTCTAACTTCTTTTTTTCCGCTCAATCTGCAGTCTCTGTACTGAGGACAAGTCCCCCCTGACCTACCAGGCATGTGTGATGCCCAAAGACTGTCAGACATCTGATTGGTCATCGTGGAGCTCGTGCTCTAAGACCTGCCGGTCCACCGACCTGTCTCCTGGTTACCGTCTCCGTTCACGGATCATGACGCAGATCCCAGTTGGTGGGGGGAAACGTTGTCCTGTCCTTGAGGAAAAAGAAGCTTGCAACATCATGGGAGATTTACTTCCAAACTGCCCCAGGTAGTTCTTAATAGTGACGGTTCTAATCCAACAATCCTCAGGAACAAGAGCTCTGTTTATGCGTAATCTCCTGATGCAGATGTTTATGCAGAAAATGTCAAACTCCACCAAATAATGATTTTTAATTTTGCTTCTCAGAGCTTTTTCACCTGAATAATTATGAGAGAAAGCCTAGAGGCTGTACATATTCATGATTTTAATATTGAATTATTTTGTACATATTTTTTGACGTTACTGTAATTACCTTGTGACATCTACAATAACCTGATGTACTGTTTAGAGTTCCTGACCCAGTAGACATGACATGGATGGCAAACCGTGTTTGACAGAACCTCATTGTTTTAGGGTTGTTTGAGTTAAGATAGGCTTTAGCTAATATTACATGCAGTAAACAAAGTAGTCAATAGAGAATTATTTTCCCTACTGGTAGATTTTGTTTTATTTGCTAAATCTACATGGAGTGCCTGAGAGCAGAGGATTTACATGATTAGGGAAAACTCATTACAGAAATTAAGCATTTGATAGATTACTACAGGCTGTTGTTCTGGTAAACTCCTCCAATATGATTGCTTTCTGCACCACTGCATTTTTCATCGTTGAAACCAAACATTTGTTTAGAAGTTTTGAAATTAAAATAATCATGCCTCTCTCCTCCAAACACACTGTGAGAGAGGCTCTTGCTCTTGATAATTTGTCTTTTGCTTTGTGTGACTTTTTTAAACAACTGGCACTGGTGTGTGTTTACTGATATTTTATCCTTTTTAAATACATTCATTCACATCAGTTTGTTTCTGAGTGGATTGCAGCTTTCTTTTTGAAAATATGTGAACACAATACTCATGTATACTCCCTAAGACTCCATTTAACCGCAGTTTGCTTGTTCACACTACAAATTGCTGTGGAAATTTAATACATGATACATCAGATCTAACATTTTTAATTTCCTACAAAATATGTTTGCATGTCTTTGTGCTCTGTAAGGTATGTGTGGAGGACCACTGACTGGGGCGAATGTCGCATCCTCCCCTTACTCAGCCAGCAGGACCGTCGGCTGGCTAACATCAGTATTCTGTGTGGTGAGGGGATCCAGACCAGGAAGACCTACTGTGTTCAAGTCCCCGATGACTCAGCACCACATCACAGGAAAGAGGGTAAGGAAAAAACTCCTTCATTGTAGCTGCCACCCAGGGCTCGCTGGAAGCACCATGAATAAATTCCAAATAAACTCAGTGGTTTGTTTTGATATAAGTTATGAGCATAAATTATTAAGGTAAAACTTAGCAGCAGGCCATGTTGGTTATTTTGATTCTCTGGATACAACCTCTACACACACACACAAGTTCAATGTTGCTGTAGCTAAAGTATGTTTATAGCAGAGACAAGTTGTATCATCGCCTTATTCAAACTGTGTTTTGAGCGACAGAAGGCTTTTGAACAACAGGGACCCACTACTCTGCATGTGCCCCCCCCCCCCCCCCCCCCCCCCCCCCCACACACACACACACACAAGTTCAATGTGTTGCTGTAGCTAAAGCATGTTTATAGTGCAGAGGACAATAGGGATCATCGTCTTATTCAAACTGTGTTTTCTTGAGCGACAATAGAAGGCTTTGAACAACAGGGACCCACTACTCTGCATGTGAAATAGCTCATTTTACTTCTAAAGGTGTTGTTATTTTTCATTTCAAGGACTTGCAAGCAACAGACTTTTTGGTAGTACTGGTATTATTAGCAGTTGTAGAATTTTATATAAGTCAGATTCACATAAAATGTACATTTAAAAAATAGATAGATAGCAGTAAACTCTTTGCCTGCGCATGTACTGAATTTCAATATACAGGTGTGGTGTGTCTCTAAAGTGCTTCTAACAGTTAAAAACAAAATGCATTTGTAGTTTGTAGATAATGTAGTTTTTTCATGTTGGAGATGGAGAGAGGCTGCCTAATTCCCCTCTAAACTCACAACAGCTCTAGACTGACATTCCTATCTCCATAGATGGACTGCTATATGAATGAGACTACAACAAAGAAAGCTTGTCATGAAACACAGAAGTGTATCTTTGGAGGTGCCCCAGTGTGCAGTCAAAATTAATAAGACTAAAAATCCATAGCCATGCTGGCGGCCTTGTATGAGGCAATAAAATTCACACTAGAAAATGATAGAGCAAGACATTGAAGCTGGAATTATTCAAGATGAACACAGCAGCTTCACCGCCCTTGGTGTTTGCATTTGTGTAGGAATTGTGAATGCTTTGTCATGCTCAGGTATTTATTGGATGGTGATTATATGTTATAAAGATGTGAATAGCAGCCATAGCTGTGGCTCAGCAGCAAGAGCAGGTTGTAAACTAATCACAGGGTTGGTGGTTAGATCCCCAGCTCCTCCTGTCCAAATGTTAGTGTCATTGAACGATACACTGAACCCCATCTCCTGATGGGGAGATTTTTTTTTCAAAACTTAAAAAAAATAAATAAAATAAATCCTCCTTGGAGTGCACTGATGAAGAAAAGCCTTTGCTACCACTAATACTACTTCTAGGCAAGGCCATTATTGTCTACCCATTGTGGCCATCATAAATGTGCTCCCAGTCTATATAAAGCATCTGAACACATGCACCTTCTTAGTGTTTTCAGTGTTATGTCCTCCCATTAATGTTGCAGGAAATCTAACCAGCAACAGTAAATTGCTTTAATATGGGTGGTGGACACGGTAACATCTAGCATTATATTGTATCTGGTTAATCATGTCTGGTCTGGATTGTAAGAGAAAATTGGCTATTTTCAGATAACAAGTACAATTGTTTAACAGCAAATCAAATATTCCATATCAGCTACAACATTAAAAGGGGATGAACTGGTTTGCTTTGAACATAGAGTGGAACCTGATCATCCGTCCTTCTATAAATTCTGCATATATTATTATTCATTATGTTAGTATTGACTTGCAACACAACAAGGTTAGTCAATATAGAGAATTCATTTGAGAAAGGAAGAAAGTTACTATAGTTAACAACTAACAGCCTGTCTAAGAGTTGGTTTGGGGGATGGTAACTGTGCAGCCAGACTGCTGCTGTTGCGTCTCCTTTCCATTCGAATCCCTCCAGAGACATGAGGAGATTGCAGGTGCTGAGACACAGGCAGGCAACACAGGGGAAACTGATCAAATACTTCCTGCTTTTAAAAAAAAGTTTTTAGAAAATATTTCACATTCATGTATAGATACATACAACATCTTAAGAACTTTGGCTTTTTTTTTTTTTTTGTTGAATTAAAAAAGAGAGGACAAACATTTTTATATTTCTCCAAGCATCAAAAATTATACTTATTGTTGCATATTGTTGCATTGCCACTGGTCTTAAAAAGCTCCATTTTCTGTTTGTGTATGTGTATATGTACTTTGCAAATACATTCAGCAAATGACATGTCACACTCCAGTGACACTCATCCTATTTCAATCTTTGTACCTAAACCCATAATAGTTCTTTCCATAAAACCATAAGATTACCATGTCAGTTGTGTCAGTAATAGAAATAATGCGAAACACTGCACAGAAATTGTACTGTGTTAACTCACAAATTCAGGATTCATATAGTTTATCTAGCTTTGGATACAAACTAATAAACTGTTATTAATTTGTTGGTTGAGTTGATATAAATTTTGTATCAACCAAATACCTAGGGGGCCTCCCAAACCAATCAGCTTATCCAGTTGTGATGGTTGTGTATTAGAAAATGGCTTGTTTGCAGTTCTATGCATTGAGGTAAGAATTTGATCCTGTGTTTTCACTGTTCTGCACTTGACATTTTGCTCTTGTTTAATATGATGCAACAAATGTAACAAAGGAAATAAACTCTGGTCCCGATGAGCATTTTACAATGTGAAAGTTTGACCAAACCCTCTTAACATTTGCCATCCCCACAGTGTCAGAGATTAGGATTCCCAAGTTTGATTTTTGCCACACTTTTCCTTTGTCTGCTCAGGAGTCATGGCTCTGCTCACTCAGCATTCTACACTGCCTTTTTCCTCCTGTCAGAATTTGTAGTGAAAGTTTTTTCTTTGGAAAGAACAGACATTAGAAGGCTTTAGGTTTTAGCTGGAGTAAAAGTTGTAATTGCTTTTGGTAAATACAAAAATTAATACTCTTACAAAATTTCAATTAAATTAAATTTAAGTTTTAGGCTTCTGAAATCACTGCATCACTACAAAGAAGCGTACAAAGTATTGCATTTATCTTTTTAATTAAGCACAGTCTGTATTTTAATGGTTTTCAACTATAAGATCCTCTTTTGCAAATCACTGTTTTTTTTCTGTCTAATAAACATTACCATTAATTTATTTAATGATAACATGCTATAGTGTCTACTTGATGAGTCCTAGGTGGCTTCATTTCATAGCTGAGGTGTTTTGGCAGTTGCTGTGGGACGGCCCCTTAACTCATCAGATGTGTGCAGAGAAGTTGTAGAAGATCAGAGGTGTATTTGGACAGTGAATATGTTCGTTGAGTATGGAATATCAATGAGGGCAGCTCTTTGAACCAGTGGATGTGAGGGACAAAGATCAATACATCAGCTATAATGCTTACCTCGACAGATGTGGCTGTGCTATGCCTGCAATATGGAGAGCTACTTGGCCTGGTAATGTGGAAAACAATTTTCTGCTGTTGGATGTCTACTGGAGTAATGGAACTGATAAACACAAGAAATCACAATTTAGGGAACAAAGCAGAAAGATCTGTACCAGGCACTTTATCAGTGTGTTTAAACAAACGTCTCATTTTTACAAAGGAGATCAAACACCATGTAAATTACTTGTAGTGAGAAGACAAAATGCACAATGGACATTTAGTGAATTTCTCTTCAGGCTCTCATTTAAATGGAAATTTGTGTCTCAATGATGTGCGGAGGTGCATCAAAATGGAATATTAGATTGAATAAATCCCTGTGTTGTGGACAGGCAAAAGGATTCCGTCTTTTTCTGCATGAGAGACTAATGTCAGAGCCCATTACAGGTGGCAGAGCTTTCTGTGATCTACAAATGATGCCAGCCATGCTTAGCAGTGAATTGGTTACACCATGTCTTGCTGTAATATCTCCCTCTTCAGCTACTGTTTACTCCCTTAGCTGGCCGCTGCCCTCCATTTAATATTCTCCTGAGCCAGGCATTGGATGAGAATAGCAATTTTCCCTCTGTTCTTTCTGTTTTCTCCTTTATTTTTTAGTCCACAAAATGCTTTGCTAAATCTACCCTGCTTTTCATCACAGTATACGAACTTTGAAGCTGTAGCCTTTACTAATACACAACTGTCTTCCCAACAATCAGAGCTAAATTACATCCATACTGTTCAGCTCCATGACAGTGACGCTCCTTCATCTTCTCCATTCTCCTCGCAACATCTAGCACATACTTCTGTTTGGGTTCCAATTCCAAACATATTACTTGACAGCAAGTGCACATACATACACAGACACACACATGCGCACACACAAACGCACGCACAAACACACAACCTACTGCTGCCTGTGTGTTTGTCTGAGCTTGACTTAAGCCTGGTTTATCCTTGCCCGTGTTCCTTTTGTTTGTTCAGTGTCCAGGCCTGTGAATGCCAGGCTATGCGCCACTGAAGAGCCCCCCTCGGCCGTCCAGCACTGCTCCATTCCCTGCCAGAACCACTGCCTGCTCTCTCAGTGGTCAACCTGGGGTGCCTGCTTACATGACAACTGCAAAGAACCACAGGGGAAGAAAGGTACGATGGAGTTAATTGGGTATGAAAGTGAATGAGCTCTGGCTTTAAAGATTTGCAGTGTTATGCTGTAGTAGACAGTATGATGATGTATAGAACATGCTTTCAAAACAAAAAATAATTATTCTGCTGTAGATACTGATGCTGCTTTAAACTTTGCACACTTAACCTCCCAGTGTTAACAATGTCTGGTGCCATTCTAAAGCTGAACTTGCGCTGTAACATCGAATAACTATTGATCGTCTCCTAACTGAAGGCCCACGGGATCCCACTTTTTCAGGTAGAGAGCCAACTCCAGCAAGATAACGCTTGAGCTTTGCTCCCCGGAAAATTACAAATTTAAATTGCCTTGCAGTAGCTTTATGTGCTTTTCACATTTTTTCATGTTATCTTGGCCTATCACATTTTGCAGCTATGTGGGAAAATGAATTGAACACGGGAGGTTACTGGATAGAATTTTTTGTAACGCCTCTACTAGAAGTCACCATGCTGGAGGGAGGGATACTTCTGAACAACACTGTGCTGAAAATCACTGGATAGCCCTTATTTCCCTGAAATAAACCAGGTATGACCGAGAAACCTTTCAATTATTAATATCCATGGGGGCATGGCTGTGCCAAATTGTTTTTTAGTGGTTTGGATGTGAGTAGCACTAAGTGCTCTGGGCAATACTGCAATCGATCCACAGTGTCTTTGCTCTTCAAGAGCACACTTGGGCAGCGCAGCTCGGATCAGGCTCCTGAACTGGTGGCTCACACCAGTAGATAGTTAGGGGATGTAATTTGTATGGTCATCCTGGGGTTAGACAGTCCCACCTGTGGATGGGAAGAATGTGGGATCTTTCTACCAAGTGTCAGAACTGTAGTAAAATAAGTATGGCTCCAAAAAAGTGTCAGATTTTACTGGGAGAAGTGCTTGAGCCTAAAGAGCATTTTTATTCTACCGTTTTTCATCTACTAGAATGCTGTTTTGTGTCATCAGGGAATTGGAGGAGCTCAGTAGTTAGTTAGATAGAGACTGTAGATTGGAACATGAGGTGTCCACTCACTAAGAACATTTTAATGAAGAAATATTTTCAGAGTCAGTGTTTCAGAGTGGGAAATTTGAATCAAATTATGGGCCACTTAAGTAATGATAATGTCAAAATGTTGATCATCTTGCCAAATCACACATTTAAAACATTTTTAGAGCCATTTATTATATCCATATTTACTAAAGGTTTTATGTGGATAAAGTGGATGAGGCACAAAATGCAGGAGAAGGGAAAAGAAATGTATACAAAGCTGATGCACATGATTTATCATTACCAACTGCCACAGAGGAAATTCTGTCTGATATTTAATATCAACAGGTATAAAATCTGTGGCACTTTTTCACTGGGCACACACAGGTCCAATCAGATAAGCTCCTCTTAGTGGCCAGACGAAAACACACACACACACACACACACAGAAAGAAAAAAAACCCAATTATCTGACAATTGTAGAATACATCACCACAACAACACAAGACCGATATGGTGCAAGAGAATTTTATTTTTCACACATTTTCACCTACTGCCTCCCTTTTTTCTAGCTTTAATGTTTAGTTCTGCTGATTATAAGCAGCACACAGCTGCTCCTCTGTAGTGATAAGACTGAATTGGCCAATCAAATACTTATTAAGAGGGCCTGTTAGATTTTTTAAATCCATTTACAGCAAGAGTCTAGTCAAAGGACTTTAAAAGTTTTAAGAGCTACCAAACGTCTCCCACATTGATTTTTCATAACTCCGGGAGGCCTCTTTATTTCACTGATGTTTTTGTGGAGCTGACAACATCAAACTGTTTTCAGGTAGTATTTCCTCATGGTGGAAATGCCTATGATTGCAGTTCTACAAAGTGAAAATCTAACCAATACATCATCAGATCTGATCAATATAAGGATAGGTTCAGAATTTTTTGACTTTGTCTTAAAACAGTAGTCGGGTGACCATATGAACATTTAAACAGCTCTTGTTTGCTGTATTTATTGTTCCTGGTCATTAAAAGATCCTTCCTAATGTGCTTCCAGTGTAAGACATGGGGGACAAAATTCACACTCATTGTTCTGTGCAAAAATGTGTTTCAGAGCTCATCTGAAGCCAAGCCAATATGAAGCTTTGGCAGTCAAAGTTAGAGAAAATCAAGTGCATATCTTTCAAAGTTGCAGCCTTTTCAGTTTGAAATTCTTTCTTTGTGTTCACAGAGACTGTGTTTGCTTGTTGAGCTGTAGTTGAAGGGTAGCAACAAAAACAGAGAATTTTCCTCTGAGAAGACTCTAACTTTGAGACATATGCACTTGAATTGTCGAACTCTAGATAAACTTTGGAATATATTTTACTGAAAATTAGATTTTGTCCCTGATTACTTACACTGAAAGAACATAAGATGGGACTGTTAATGTCCAGTATGAACAGGAGAAATAATTACGAGCTCAATCTATTTGATTAGTCATACAGGCAACTGACTAATGTTTTAAGGCAGGGTTCATGCAAATGTGATAAACTGCAGCTGGGCTCATTTACATCTGCAGTCTGAATTTGCAGTGACCCAAAGTTTTGGACCCATGACGCTAATTTGCAGTATCTCCTAATGTAACATCTTAGACCATGCAACCGTGGTGTTCCCAGTTTTAATCTGACTGGAGACCTTTGTCAGATGTCATTTCCCTATCTAATGTTTTTTCTCCCTGCTTGCTTGTCACTTTACAAAAAAGCCTTGCTATAACACTGTAGCTGCTTTTAGAGAGGAAGCTACACAGCTATGCTAAAATGACACATGGGACACCAGATTTTTACTTCAATTTGCACGTTTCAATTGGTTGTTGCTTTTCCTCTTTAAGCACAGTCATGATTTTTGCTTCTTAGGACTAAAAGAAATCATATGTGTATGTCCTGCTCTTGGCTAGGGTGGGCAATAAAACAATCTTGGTCGCGATAAAATATTGATTAAGAAGATAAGCGTCAGGCATTTTCTATTTGTTTTGAGCATCATATTCTAGCAACCTATCACACGATAGGCATTAACAAGGCAACAGCTAATCAGGCAGCAGTTTTTGGCCTGCACGTCAGAGTACGATACTCACCCATTTTCTGTCGCAAGGCACTTGCGATAAGTAAGAAACATGTGTGTAACCGGTGAGAGACACGAAAGTGAGAGTGAAAAACTCACATTATCCTCCATATAGGAAATCGTTGACAAGAAAGGTCACACCACGTCAATTATATAGAAGTGGTTTGGTTACTTTAAAAATGACAAAACCCAGAAAAGATGATCTACACACATTAAATCTTTTCAATCATATGAAAAGGTTTAATCCAAGCAACCATTCAGAGAATGTAAAAATGCTGGTTGTTTGTCCATCTACACCAAGTCCTGCTACCGGAACTGTGCCAAAACAAACATCTATCGTGTCGTCTTATGCATCCACGAACTGCCAAGCAGGAAATACTTTTCACAAAGTGCTAACTGTATAATTTGCACCTCTACAAAGAAAGTTCTGTGAAAGAAATTTGTGATCATAGTAGTCACAGGTTTTTGTTTTATTTAAATGTTTTTGATAAGACACAGCTCAAGTTAATTTAGTTAAGAGAGATAAAACATGTTTGCTCAAACTCACAGTTATATATTGTGATAAATGTCAATATTGATCAATATGGACAAAAGAAAAATCGTGACTATATTTTTTACCATATCACCCAGCCCTATTGCAGTATATTGCTTTTTTTTTTTTTTTTTTGTAAATAATGACAGGAAATTGTGGAGCAGTTTACCACCTTGGCAGAACACAATGTTGGTCTTAATTAATAACTGTAAAATGGGTAGTTGCGGTACTTGATTATGATTGGCCATGTTTGAAGCCAAATGTTCTTAACTCACTGTGTTCTAAAGTCACTGTAAATCACAGCGTCAGAGGGCTTATTGTTTTCCTGTGCATTGCCTATGCACCCTCCAGGGTTAATAAATCCAACAATTAAAAAATGAATTCCAGCTGGCATTGATCATGATTATGATTCCCACCACTACAGACATGTTCAGCGGGTGCCAGTGTGGAGCTAGTACACTTCAGCAGGTAGATCCCAATTTAGTGACAGGAAAAACAGCAGTGAAAAGGCAGTTTGAGTCTGTAATTGAAGAAAAATGTCATTTTGAAAGTCTTGCCAACTATTGTAACTTACTCACACTTTCCACTTTACCGTCTCCTTTGCTGTGCCATTTTTAGTTGATCAAAATATAAAAAGTTGTCTGAAAATTGAAACCAAAAATCAACCAATAACCAAAAATAATAATAATAATAAAAATTATTGGTTAAAAATCAACAGGAAGCAACAACATTTGGATGCATGTATAAAATTCTGGTATTTTTTGGTTATAGAGGTGCGATGTTTATGCCAATGTAACATACGCACTGATCATATCACTGACAAATTTAATGAAGTTTACAAGAAATATAGGGGTGGTAGAGGCTGGTGCATAATAAACCAAGTGATGGTCATCAGTTTGATATCCCAGACTTGCTGTGAAAAAGGGATGGAAATGAGGAGGGTATGAGTTGACAGCCACCCTGCTTGTAGGACAAATCTGGCCCTTTACCAAAGTGAAAATTTAATACAGAATTTAGCCTTTATAGCAAAACTGCTTTCATGAATACTTTTCCTGTGGAAAGAATTTTGGAATCGTGTACTATGCATCTCCTGCAGCACCAAGCCATTAAACAGATCCTGTGGACAGCTCCTGGTGCTGAAATTGGGTGTAAAAAATAAATGTAACACTTGCTCCTTCATTGCAAGATATCTCATTACCTGCTAACTGGATTTCTAAAAAAACAATTAAGTTAATGGATGAATAACAAAGCTACTTTAACTTAGATCATACCTGTAACAAATACATTTATTCCATAGTGTTACTATATCAAAAGGTAATCACAGCAAAACAATATTCCTTTCTAATAATTTTTGTCATAAAGAAGCCATGGTGACCCAAAACAATACATTTCATTCTTAGAAACTTGTTTTTTCTGTACTCACCTTTAATTTTAACGGTTATAGTGAGACCAAATAGCTTTATTTGGAGGTGCTGTGGCAAAATAATTAATCACTGAGATAATGGTCCATTAAAGTCCACATCTGTCAGAACTTTATTTAAGTATGTTGCAGCAGCTGTAATCTGGGGATCTGCACACATGCAGGGACAGCATGGCAAGCTTGAATTAAAACAAACTTTTTCTTTTTAATTCCAAATAATAATTATTCTAATAATTCTAAGGATCAGAGCAAGGCTTATGCATGCAAAGATCACATCTGTGTGGTTGGTAGAACTGATGAGTTTGACAGTCAGCCATTGTGTTACATATAATTAAATGAATACATCATAATACTGCATTGCCGTGATTGGCTGAGAGGAGGGGTGTATGATTTGTATGAGACAACTTGATTAGTGTTTTGCACAGGAATATCAATGGCTTCTCTGACAACCTTTTCTCTTCCCTCTTTTCTCACTTGTGTTCTGTCAGGTTTCAGACAGCGGAGGAGAGAGGTGCATTGGGAGTCCAGCAGTTCTCCGGAGACCTGTCCTCATCTGGTCGAGTCCATCCCCTGTGAGGATCCTGCCTGTTACCTGTGGCAGGTCCAACAAGAGGGAAGTTGCATTCCCAATAAACACCCCTGTGGTCCTGGAACTGCAGTCCAGAATGTGACCTGTGTCAGCTCTAAAGGTACTGTCCTGAAATTACATAATAGAGGAACAGTTCACATTAAAATGAAAGTGTAAAGAGGTACAGATAATCAGATTCTGTTACTTTTGGAAAGAGCCAGGGCATCTCTTTCCCTCTATTTCTGGTCTTCTCTGGTCAAACTACTGTACTACAAAAAACAAGTAAATTGATCTTTAAAACTAGTCACTCTCTGTTCAGATACCTAACATTATGTTTCATTACTCAGTATTAGTATGGGTTCATTTATTTTTCTTTGAATGATGCTAACCACAACACTTATTCACATTTATTGTACTAGAGCTACGACCTAACTGTAAAATTCATCATGGCTATACCAGGGCCACCAGTTCTGTGGTACGGACACACAATGTTATCAATAGCATTGTGATGCATGAACTATCAGGTATAATGTGATCCATTGTGCTCAGCCATATCATTATGATGGGTGATAGGAATATCAGTGTTAATCGAGCATGCATTATTCATGAGGGACCATTGCCAAGTTTATGGGCACAGAAAACACTGACCTGATTAAAAGTCAGAATCATAGCTTCCTACCAGGCATTAATTGCTCATTTCCATAGATTATAAAACTAATTGCACCCTTTTTTGCCTGTGTTTTATTATCCTGTCACAATGGATCATGTGTATGTTTATCAGGAAGGCAGAAGATGGTCTAAATATATTAGCCAACAGAAGAGTCTAATGAGTTTTGACAGGATAACTAAGAATGTGAGCTTTGGTGGGTTTGAGCAAAAAGTCTTATGAAATTATCTGCAGAGGATGTATTGTTAGTGAATGTTGACAAGTTGTTCACTGTTGCTTCAGTAATTGGCTTATTGGATTTACCATTCAAGCATGTTGTGCTGTTTTCACATATAGTCACACCACTGTCAGGGCCAAATTTGCTAAGTGATGCAAACTATTGTAAGAAGCTCTGTGTTTTCACACAATGACACTGTAGGCTGGAGTAGCAGTGATGGGCCTATACCACTGACTACAAGCCTCACTGAGCATGCCAGTATGATTCACAATCTCACAGTTAATACTGTATGTGTGAAAAGCAGTTAAAGGGATGGTATTTTAGTTATTTACAGTTGCTAAAATAAGTGTACAGCATAGTATAATATAAATGTTTTGGGTTAAAATAAGTACTTCCTTAAGGGTAGAGAACCTTTGGCATCGTGATTATAATAATGAACATGCAAATAAAAGAAACAACACTGATTAGTGATTTCACACATGAAACAAACAGAGGTCTGCTTTGTGTTTTGTGTCCTGTGTTTTGTTGACCCATTCACCAAGCTGAATCTCCTCCTAATTAGAATTTAATCGCACTTTATACTACGTCACCTCACTTCCTCCTTTGCTCTCATCACAATTACTACAGCTGCTGGAGGATGCCTGATAATAAAACATAACTATGAATCATAATAAGCTGCTTGCACAAATGACCAGAGGCCTGTACTACGAAGCAAGGTTACTGGCTTATCAGGGTAACTTCAGGAGTAACTTAGTGACGTCGGGTGTAACTTCCTGATTAACCTGTACTACGAAAGGTGGATAGGTTTAACCCAGGGTCTGTTGCCATGGTAATTTACGCTGCATCTTTAAACTGCTCCGAGCAGTTGATGTTGGTAGTTAACTCAGTGTTACTGGTGTTACTTCTACCTAAGTACCGGCCCACAGGTGGAACAACTAGTCGACTGAGAGAGGCTGACTCCGTAGGGCGGGGTTGTCTAAAGCCATACCAAAACATGCAGTATTAATGATGGGAAATATTAATGTGTACCACTTTATAGAATGCTTATATTTCATCCAGGTTCAGATTTCCACTGAGGCTGCAGCTGAAATACTGTTAACATGAACATATACAGCCTGAGTGTTCCAGGCAGAACATTATTAACAGTGAGTAACAGCTCATTTTCAGACATGTGACCCACGTGTTGTCTGTGATCCAAGTATCCTAACAATTATCACATATTTTATGTGTCCTTACATCTCATATTACAGAATCCAGAGAACATTTGACACTTCTCCCTGGATTTGTTGACAGTTTCACATTTTGCCATTAGAGTCTCTTTAAATTCCTTGTAAACTGACAGAATTTACGTGCACTCTTCATCCGAGAGATACGGTGCACGCACTAACTATGATTAAGTTAACACCGACTCCACTCACCGACATGTTAACCACTGTCGTAGTACAGTTTAACACAAATCGAGGCAGCCAGGGTTTGCCAACCCTGACTTCCCTTGATAACCCCAAGTTAAATCAGAGTAGGTTAAACTCCCTGATGATGAGGTTTTTTTGCATCATATCATGAGTTTTTCTGCTTTTCTATTACGTTTTTAATGAACGGTTTTGATAAAATATGATTAATATTAATTAATAGTAATATGATGATCCTTGTGCCAAGGATTTGACACTGCTGACAGTTTGAATTTTTATTCAAATAAAATGCACCATTTACATGCTTAATACTCTTGATTAAACCCACTGCAAGTACTGTTCCAAGCCCAGTACTGCTGTTTATTTCTTTAATGACTTGAACGGTGAACAGATGGAAAACCAGATAATTAGATTGACAAAATAAATAAATAAATAAGTCTGTTGCTATGTACATTATTTTTTATGATAACATTTCAGTGACCCCTTTTGATCATGGTTAGGTTTTGCTCCAGACATAATTTGCTTTTAGTTACGTTTCTCTTATGCTTGACCTATATATTTGGTGGACCTTGGAGAAAGTAGCTGCTGATTGCCAATCCATATGCACATTTAGTCTCAAAATATTTGAGCGCTCCTTCTTCTAGTAAATATGATAGACACTTTGTCAGAGCAATACTGAAATGCTGAAAGAAAGTCAGGAAGACATGTTTCCTGCTGCCAAAAGTTTAAGTTTTTTCCAGTCATGAAAGACTTTCGACTCATTGTATTTCAAGTCTTTCATAAGGTCTGGGTTTATAGCTCTACCCCCAGAAGAATCGCAATATTAAACACAAAACAACATGAAGAATACATAAAAAATAGTTTCAATACACAGTTAAAATAAGCTATAATATTTCTACACATTTCCTTTTCCACCCATTATTTTGATTTCTGAATTAATACCTACATTTCAATTTTCTGTTGCTTTAGATCATGTAGCACAAATTAGGGTAATATTATATGAGAGTTTAAGAAAATGTT
Source organism: Lates japonicus (assembly GCA_033238685.1). Classification (NCBI taxonomy): domain Eukaryota; kingdom Metazoa; phylum Chordata; class Actinopteri; family Centropomidae; genus Lates; species Lates japonicus. The sequence continues at coordinate 1,035,837 of BRZM01000036.1, forward strand.
GATGAAAGCTTAAAGATTTTTTTGTGCGTGTGTGTGTGACATTTTTGTGCATAATGAAGTCAAAATATTACGACGTGCAACAGGACAAACACTGGGAGGTTGATGGTTGACTTTCTAATTCACTCATTTATTACCTTGTATCCAAACGTAGGTTAAAGATTGAACTCTGTACACTTATACTAGGAAAATTATATGTTTTAAAGCAAGTTAAGTGACAGTTTTCTCAAACACCCTTCCCCCCACATATTTTTTTTTTTTTACTACAGCTCCAATCAAAGCACGCTACATCTTATCCTGGAGGTAGATTGTTAATGTCATTATCTACAGCATCTTTAGATTCACTGTCCTGGTGTAGTTTTGCAGTGTCCCTATTCCAAGCAGAAGCTCTATTTCATTCACTCAAAACCTGCTATAACCCTCATCTAAAGCATAAGCATATTCATCCAGAATTTTGCAGCTTTTGACCTCATCCTCTGAAATATAGAGCTTCACAGTGTCAGAATGGCTGCATCAGTCAAGCACTTACCCTTTCACAATCTGGCCTTTTATTGAATACGGTTATTTGTATTCTGTTTGTTGTTTATTATACTTAATATATATACTTGTTAATTCTAAATGGTGAATCCTGACCAAGCTGTTGGTGAACGAATTGTTGAGATTTGCTTTGTGTGTTTAAACCTCTAAATAGACGCCTTGTTGTTGATTATCTTTTACAGCATATACAAGTAACTCTTATTGATTGCTAATAGCCAAAGCTTGTGGAAAAGTCAAATATGGCCAGGTTTTCTTTGCTGATAAATTTGCTCACCATCCATTAGGTGCTTTTTTAATCCTTTTATGTTCTGAACATAAGAATTGCTGACTTTTTTTTGAATGAATCAGATTATTGTTATTGTATTGAGACATATTTACAAATGCTCCCAGTGTATAGCTGATTTGAACAAAGATATTCAAAAGAAAGGTAGAAAAACAAATCCTGAGCCATGAAGATAATTGTTGCTGATGTTAACACATATTTACTTGCTCAACAGGAATAAGGGAAGTAGGTGTGTGAACTGGCAGTTACCATTTAAGATTGTAAACTTCAGTGAAGTGGCAGGCGCCCCAGAGATATGCAGTGTTTTCTCCACCTTACTTCCTGATTTAGTAGGCATGTGGTTTCCAATTTCTCAGCATAAAGCTACTTTGCATTTCAAGCCTGAAAACTCATGAAGTTGTCTTATAAAAGTCTATGCCTGGCCTGTAAAGAGTCCAAGACAGCACTTTTTCAGCAAAGTTTATCTGATAGGGATTTGAATTATTATCTATGGCTGCTCAAGCAATCAGAAAACATCTTCTATCACCTAAATACCAGCTTTTATTGCTTAGCAAAGACATGGGGTAATTCCTAACACCACTCAGGTATGGATGGAATGGAATAGACTGGCACAGGGGTGTTTATGGACATTTTGGGGCTCAGCCAGGAGGATGATCCAGGGGGATGGGAAAAACTCTGTTACTTCTCTGTAGAAAATGCATCAATCTGGTATGTTGCAGTCTGGAAATTCTTTTTGTTCTCTTAATGTTTATCCTTCTCATCATCTGTTTCCTGCCATCTGCTGGTCTACATCAGGTTCTGTAGATAAGAGACACAGCCCTCAAAGAATACAGAAAACGTTGGAAGACATACATGGTATGTGCTCATTACCTCTTATCAGAAGTCCACTATAGTTGTTATACAATATTAATCTAATCATTTAATCTATCAATTTCTAAGTTAAATACAACATGAAAAACTGTATTCATAAAGCTTTAAGTGAAGTCCAATTATAATTAATATAACAGTCTTGTAGTCTTTCTGGTATAGATGTTTAAGACTCTCACCTGTTAATACATGATGTGAGGGGTAGGGTAGTGCTGACTGTCTAGCTCTTGCATAATTGCGTGAATGTCAAAGTGTGATTTAGAAATTCTTTTAGAATACAATCATAACCACTATATAGCAATTGAATTTGACACTTTTTGGCCTTCAGTTGACTGACTGTATAATATGTTCAATGAGGAATAGTATGTTATTTTATTAAAATTGTGAAAGATAGTAGATCCCAGGTAGATCAGTGGCCTTTTCCCCCCTGATTTTAGCCAGCTAGCTAATTTTCAACTGCATTCCTTTGGCAAGATCTTTTGAGAACCATCTTGGTTATGGTGACAGCAGAGACTTTAGGCTGTTGATCCATATATCTGTGGACTAAAGTTTTCAAACTTTAAATCATTTATCTGCAAAATACAGTTATCATCATCATACTCATGTTAGTACAGGCATTGCAGTTTTGAGCTGGATGGAGGTATATCTAGAGTTGTTGCAAACCGAGTTAAAAATAATATGTCTTCTTACACAGGGAGGCACTTATTATATTCCACAGGATTTAATTGGGTTGTAAACTAGACCAAAATAAAAAATAAAAAGTGCTGTGTTAGCCTAACCCACTGGCTTTTTGCCCCAGGCTTAGTAAAGTTGTTTTGACAGCTCCCACAGCTCCCACTCGCTGCACAGTGGCCATACACACCAGCGTAGTCAGTCCCATTTCCCAGACTAACTTCCGACAGCGCATGCCGATTCAAACATGCTTGGTGCAGCTGCGACTGACAGCTGACATGGCAGATTTGACCCTGTGTATTGGCTAATCTCTCCAAACCCTACAGATAGGCTGACATCTCTGAACCTGACAATAACCCAGCAATATGGTTACCATCAGCCTGAAGTCTCTCTGGGCAACTGGTAAGCAGCCCTCAACTTGGTTGTGTGAATGGAACTAAGAATGAAATTCTAAAGTTACATGATTGACACACAAGCACAGCAAAAACATTAATTAGTGACCCAGGCTACTTTGTCAGTCAGAGCAGCTTTAATGTTCACAGTGATTTTGTCCAATTTCCCTTGTTGCTTTTGCCCGCCAGCTTTGTCTTAAAAGCTGCCTGTGCAGAGTGGATGTTATTATTAACTTTGAAGCAAAGGCTAGGACTCACTTTTTTTCTGTATCTACCTGAATAATAACGATGAAGAAGATTAATTGGTGGGTGGGCGAGTAGAATAGAAATCATGTTGAAATTACATGCAGGAGGCAGTGATATTATATCTGAGTAAGAGCCTCAACTACACATCCCTATATTAATAATGCAAAAGGACCCCTAGGGCAGCCATCTATTTGCAGAGTCCCCCCCTACATGCAGTCTCACACATACACTCATACACACTCACACATATACACAAGATGTGACTTTGGATTCATGTTATCATATTATTTCTCTTTAGGCAGTGTTTCCAGGCAAAGCTTAGTGTATCTTTTGTTAGTTTTGTTTGCTAACATATTGTGTTAATTAGTCCTGTGTGATTTGATTTTCAAGCAGAACAATTGTTGTTAATAAGATTTAGCTCTGTTTGTTAAAGGATAGTAAATACTTTGACTTTTGACAATAATACGTATAAACAAATTACTAGTATGTCTAGAGAACTAGAGAGCATGTTATGTTTTACATGAACATACATAAAAATGCATTATTTGTTTGATGTCAAAATAGCCAATATATTCTTGCCTTGGTAGGGATAGGATTAACTGAAAAAGGGCCTGTTTGTGCTCTGCCAGCCTTGATAACACCAGTTTGTGTCACAAAATATAGCGTCACTTGCTGGCTGTCATCATCTTTCTGTTATTCCTACCTGTAAATTCAGTGATGGTTAGTTCAACTTCCAGACTGCATAGTACTTCACTGAACTCGTGATTTTGGCTGGTTTTTGTGCTTCCTCTAGCAGTAGATTTTGCTGGCACTATAAAGCTTTATACCAGTATTAAGCAGGTAATGATTGACCATGTCAGGATACCAAAATATATTCCCACTGGGTGAAAGAGAGAGTCTGTTATACTATATAATTTATAATAACCAGTCATTGCATTGTTTTGTAAATGTATGGATTAAAAACAAGGAGGGAAAATTAATACAGTATTTATGACATTTATTTTGAAAGTTTCACTATGTAATGCTTTAAACAAAAGTAAAGGCTATCTTTACAAACATTTACATGCATTTTTTTACAGAATTTTTCTATGTGCACCTTGTGTGCATATATAATACTTTTTTAGGAGAAAACCTATGACTATGTTATCGTGCCCTCTACCTGGAACTTAGGACTGGGTGATAAAACGATATTAATATATATCGCGATAAAACATCTCCTCGATAGACATACATGATATGGTCGATAACAACGTTGATAGAACTCATTTCACCCATGTTCTGACAGAAAATATCAAAAACCAATGATAATGAGAATAGCGCCGAACCGAACCAATCATGTGCTGGAACAGAGTTAGAGACACATCAGGTTAGGTTGATGTACACAGCACAGAGCGCAGGATTAGCACGTGCTAATGTTTTGGGTACTGCAGTACATCAGGAGTAGGAGCGAGATAAAAGAGAAAAAGAAGACAAAAAATGTTAACGAAAACTCGAGCGATAGCGTTACTGAAGAAGACGCCCCAACGGACACAGAGGACTGACAGGTACAGGGAGCTGGTGGTGTCAGACAGCTGATAAAAACTCTGCCCCAGAGTTGTCCCAGTAGGAAATATAAAATACAAATACAAACCCGACTTAACGTTAGCTACTATTTGCTCTCTTTGTCTCATCTTTCTCTCTCTCTCCCTCTCGGCTCAACCGAGTATTTTGCAAATTTATAATAGGCTATTGCAGCAGCAGCAATAACTGTCCCGCATTGTCGATCTGTTGCTCCTGCAGTGCTTTGTGTGTGAACTGTGAGGCAGCTAAGAAAAAAAAGTGTAACAACTCCTCCACTGACATTCTGTGAGTTGAATCAGGGTCCTCCCGACTGTTACCCGACATTTAGGGGGCAGCCCTAAATTTGACCTTATGGTATCTTCACATCTCACCCAGGAGTAAAAAGGAAACTCTAAGTTCGACAGAAAAAGTTATTTGATTTATATCGAGATATATATAGATATCGATCCATATGAAAAAACATATTGTGATATGATTTTTTTCCCATATTGCCCAGCCCTACCTGGAACCTAGGTTTGGTTTCTGTATTTGCCCAACTGGTATTCGCCTGCCATTCCTGTACTAGTAATACAGGTAATACATGCTTCCCTAACTTAGAATAAAACTTTCTACTTTGCAGTTCTCATTTAAAGTTTTTAAATACTGTCCTGCTGTATCTCATTGTCCATTTTCATATACCAAGTGCAAAATAGGTCGCTTATCTCCATAACATTTACACAGAAACTGTATAAATGATACAGTACCCCCTGAATGTTGGTCAGAAAGGTTGATTTACAGCATCTATGGCACATACCTTGTTTCATTTTCTGCTCACTTTGTCATTACCTGGGTGGGAGCCATGCTGAGCCAAGATAATGAATTCCCACACAGCTGAAAATCTTATCATCAAAACAGTTATGTAAAGTATCAGTACAGTTCCTGTTCAAGTGCTGCAGCCTCCAGATCTCTGCTAAGTTAGGTGCATTTAGAGATATATAATTCTAAAAAATATTCCACGTCCAGGGTTTTAGTTTGTTTATTTTTTAGTTTTCCATGTTATTTTAATGTACTTTGCAATACTAACTCCATCATCAAATCTCTTGCCCCTATCTACAGACATATTTTCAATGCTGACAATGAAAAAGTATCACTTGAGCATTGATCTCTGATTGTTAAGTCTGGTTGGGGAGCTGTCCATCCTGGACCATTTGCATCTTCACTGAAGTAATAATGCATCCCATACTGTAGCCCATGTGACTTTACCATTACTTTAAGCAGACTCTCCTACTGTACACACACCAGTTACTTTGATGGGTGGATATCTCTGATGCTTTGACTTTATGGGCGAAAGATTTTCAAACTCCCCAAGGGAGTCTTTCACATCAATCGGATGAGAGGATGCCTTTGTGTGCTCTCTTCACTGCCCTCCTCTGCATCAAGGGTATTCGCTTGAAGAAGAAAAAAAAGACAAATTGATGACAAATCTGCCCTGGGGTTGTTATTGTTAAACCATATTCCATGATGTAGTGGCAGAGTTCAGCCAAGTTAATGATACTGCTGTGTGTGAACGTATATCCGAAAACAATGCTTCGCCTGCTGCTGGCATTGTTTTGACATCAGGATGACATCCCTGTTTCTGAAATTGATCTCTCTCTCTCTTAGGCAGAGAGACCATAGAGAAATCTGTGGCACTCTGCTACATCTGGGCAGGGTTCAACAAAAAATACAAGAAATGCTTTTTGACCAAGGGTATAATTCAGTCATTAATACTGTGTGAGAATATTTGTCTGTAATTTTAGTGTGTAATCACACAATGTAAGAGTCATTATCATGTGCAGCAAAGAGAAAAGGCTCTGTCTTTCCTTTAGCTGCTTCACTCCTAAAAGAAGAGTTAACTGGGAGCTGTGATAAATATTTCATAACATGGCTCCAAGTTGAAGGCTGACGGATAGCTTTTAAAACGAGCTCAGAATACCAATGGGAAGGCCTTATAATTTTCTTTAAATAAAGTGAAATTCTGTTTGTGTTTGACAGAATTTTTCTAACACTTAGGAAGTATGCTTACTTCCTTGTTTGATGTGAATCTTTTATTGAAGAGTAAATCCATTTCCCCTGAGGATCAAAAGCATTTTGCAATCGGGAAACATTGCCAGTTTAGAAAAAATGAATTTTAGTATTATTATTTGATCAATTTAAATAAATACGTTTAAAGAACATACTAACCAATTATGTATATATTCAGTTTGTTGCTAGATATGATTTAGCCTGATTACATTTATACCTGGCAATAGCAAACAGTGTCAACAGTGAGATCCACTCATGATCTCACCATGTCACAGCTGCACACATTCTACCCTCGACAGAACACGCAGACCTTACAGAAAATGGTAAATAACTGAAACACTAGACAAGTGGTGCATGTCAACGTAGCTGACCACGTAGTTCTAGTTGTTAACTCTTTGTGAACTCCCTTTACACTCACTTTCAGCTTTCACTTTTTAATAAGAACAAAACCCTGCTCACCTGTGGAGGTGGTTGGTGGATTTGGATTACAATCAGAGTGTCCTCTTGGTTGCTTTTGATATCTGCTTTTTTATGTGGACAACAGCTGTCTTGTAATCCTGTAATCTGATCATCTGAAATGCAAGATAGTGATGCTTGTTAGAAATAGGGTCATACCTCCTTTGTGCTTGTCATTTGTAATTTCATTCATGTCCCTTATCTGGATACAGATTTTATCCCAGCACCAATACGTGTTGGTTCCAAGATTCGTGAAGTGCAAGGGTCTTCAGATCTTGATTCTAAAGATCAGTTTGAAGCTGATGTCTCCTTTTATTATCTTAACTTGTCTTCCTCAGGGGAAGATCTGCCCATCACCCACTGTGCAGGCGACCCTCCACCCACAGAGGTCGTCTGCGAGGTGGCCTGTACTGCAGATTGTGTGGTTGGCTCCTGGTCCTCCTGGTCTCCCTGCTCACACAGCTGTGCCACTAAGACCTCAGAGGGCCGCCAGAGCCGCACACGCACTGTGTTGGCTATCCCAGGAAAAGGTAATGCAACATTCCCTCTGACTTTGGCTTTTCACCCTAAATGTTGCTGTGTTCATTGTTGTGGTGTTTTTGTGCTTAATTTAACAGACATCGGTTTCCAGTCTACAAAATGTCACAGCTGGCATGTTTTATTTTCCTTAGATTTTCTGTTGATGAAGCAAGGCTTTTTGTAGGTCCGAGGGTAATTTTGTTACACATAAGGTACTAATTAAATACTAAAATTTACATTACAAAATTACAAAAGCAAAGATTTCCATACAAGGGAAGACATGAGGTTCAGGAGGACAGATATAAATTACACTGTAAGTGAGTTTTTAGAATAATGTAGGTGCCAGGTTTTGACAAGGAAGAAGAATGAATGAAAAAATATCCCTGGTCCTGCTGCATTGATTTTGATACTTTTTCATTATCTGTCCAACAATGTTGTTGTAAAGCAATACCCTTTAAATTTCTGTATATTTACAAAAACTGCTGTGGTACAGTAAATAAGAAAACAAATTGCACTATGATGTTTTTCAAGGTGGAAGACTGCAGGATATATTATAATAATATTGTCACTGAAAATCAAAACTAAGAAACGAATAGACTAACTTAAAACTCAACTCAGCAAATAGAAAATAAAGATTGCTTGAGCCAGAGGCTCTATCAGAGTGCTTTCACTAACACTGTGGCTCTGCTTTGGCTGTTACTTCTGTAGATTTCAGAGTCTTATTTAGACATTTTTCATTTCAAAAACATTCAAGGCTTGAGTTGGCCATCCTTTATCAAGGGCTCTTCCTCCGGCCAGTATTTTTCTGCGTACTCCAAGTGTTGTGTTTTTAAGTTAGACAGCAGAGCCTTGGCAGCCAGCTACTACCCATTAATCCCTGTAACTAAACGCATATCTGCAATAACAGCTGATGAAAGAATATCACAGCTTAAGCCAGGTTCCACACTGTGTTGTTTATTACCATGTTGCTGGCTATCTGCTCGCTGGCAGAGGCTCTGTGTGTGTGTATATTTCTGAATTTGTGTTCATATGTTTACATGTTTGTTAGAATGTGTGACAGCATAGAAAGGGTTTGGAATTCAAAACAGACTAGGAGATGCAGGTGTTTATTTGACTGCTAATCAGTGACAAACTCTTTCATGCCTTTCTGTGAGCCACAGTACCTTTTTTGGGCACTTAACCACTCTCCAGATCTCTTAGATTGTACAGTCCCTGCACTCACCAATGTAGTCCCACTGCACAGTATATTGATCTTCACACCACTCTCAGAAGCATGGATGTGTACAGATGGTGCATAATTGTGCATGTTTCTTTTTAAATGTATCCATGCGATCGCGTATATGTACTGTATGTGTCACTATGTTTGTCAGTGTACATGTGTGTGCTTCACAGTAAATTTACATATCTTAAGTTGAGAGCTTGATTTGATTTGATTTGATATTTTGTCACTGAACAATATATTTGCTAAGGGGAAGGATGAGTTTTATGTATCTTGCCTCCTTATGCTTTGGCATACTTTGATCTCATTCCTGTGCGTGCTGGCTTTCTGCAGTCGGTAGGATATGGCACCACGCTGGGTCTCTAGTGAGACCTGGATGTGGTTGTCGGGCAAAGGAAGTCACTCATCTGAAAAGAAGTTGGAATGTCTGTGTGTGTGTGTGCGTATGTGTGTGTTTGTCTGTTGCAGAGGGCGGGAGGATGGGTTGGCTGCTGGTTGATGAAGACATCAAAGCCTATAACTTATTTGATTTTACATAGCTGCATTAATCCAAGGTTGCATGACATACAAAATACAACACAGCCAAAGGATCCATTACAGATATGTTACAGGAGATATGTAGTAGTGTAAACAGAGAAGAAATATATGATTGTTTTCTATTTTAAGACAAGGGAATTGGTAAAAGTACTCCTTAAAACCTGGTAATGGTGTCCTTGGCATGGCAGGAATGATTCATTGGTAAACAGTTTGCATAGGCTCACTTTTCTCAGGTTTAATTAGCAGCCATGCTGTGGATTAATTGATTGATTTTTCTCCCAGAACACTCAGTCCCCTTGGTAGAAATAAAAGACTACTCTAGCTGTTTTGTGCATGTACACAGGGAAATAAATGCAGGCACCTGGTTGTTTAAATTGATCCTAAATTTGTTTCCCCTACTTGTAGCTTTGCAGTACTGGTGAGAAATTCAATGGTTATAATTGTAAGGATTCATAGTGAATTCTCAAAGCTGCATTAATTGTTTTTTGACAAGGTTTAGGAGAAACAAAATAGTGTTTTAAAAGAGGCTGAGGAGAGCTGCAGAGTCAGGTTTTGTCATTAAAAGCAACACTTTTCACACTATATTATATATATATATATTGATTAGTGCAGTTCTAAGACAACTGGGTTTTAAAACTATCAGTGTATTACAAACCATAAAGCATAAGCATTAGTGAATTGGAAGAGTGGGAGTTTTTCTTTTCATAGAGCAATTTGTACCCTTGGAAGCAACTGAATGTGTGAGAAGACTGTAAATTTTTAAATTTGTCCACCTTTAGCTTGTGCATACAGGCAGTGGGGGACATGTAATCAATCATGTTTTCTGTGGAGAGATGTGTGATGTCAAGGACAGGGCAGTTGTTTCTCCGCACTGTCCTGTTACCAGCGAGACTCAGGACGTTTATCATTTATCGCCTGGGGGATGAAGAGAATTGAAGACCACTGTTTGTCTGTATGTTTAGGTGCCCAGATTCTTCTCGTCCAGAAACCGTCCGAGCCTGTTTGCTTCCCTGCAAGAAAGACTGCATTGTGACACCCTTCAGTGAATGGACTGCCTGCCCCTCAACCTGTATACCACGTAGGTCCTTACATGATTTTCTGTGAACACAGTTTTAGTAATGTCTGTCTAATAGCCCCACATCTGACATGAAAATGTAGAAAAACCTCATATATCCATTCCTGATGAGTGAAAGGAACACAGCAACATTTTTGTAAAAGGTAAATTAGTAATGCATAACTGTGGAATGAATCAACTGTAATAGCACAAATAGGTTTTGTGTTCAATATCACAAAAAGCTATTTCACAATGTCAGTTTGTGTTTTGGGGATTTCACTGTCTTTGGATGTTTTATACCTCAAATGACTGATCAACAACTTTAGAAAATAAATCAAAAAAAAAAAAATCTATAAAAAATATACACAACAGTATAAACATGACAATGTAATAAAAAATATTAACAGAAGAGCAATATACACAGGACTTTATACATAGAGACAGAAAATGAACTAAATACAGATATTGCACATTTGAAAATGGAATTGCACACAGTATATGTTTTAGCAATGATTAAAAATCAAAATGTTGCCATACAAACGTGTTCTCCTCCCATGTCTCTAGTGTATTCAATAATCACATTTAAGTTTAAATGACAGTGTTAACTGTCTATTACATTAAGCTGTCACTTCAAGAGGAAAATGGATATTTAATGGGTTTCAATATGTGCACTGTAAATATCTTAGAAATCAAAAAGTATCTAATTGTTTTTAAAAGAATCGAGCAGGCATCTCATTTCTGTAAATATGCCGTAGTCCATTGGGTCTGCTGATGATGTAATCACTTTCTTAATTGCACCATTTTCAATGTTTAGTAATTAGTGATGTGTAATGAGCCTTGGTGCGTGAGCCAAATGAAGCTATTACAGTGTGGTGTGTCCGAAAACAGACTGCAGCGATGTGGAGGACATCACAGCCACAAGGGCACACTAATCAAGATCAACTTTGAGAAGATTTGTTTTCTAGCCATTTCTTCCAGATATCAGACTGCACTGGTGTGACTATGTCTCCATTTATTTGGTGTCCCAGACATTATATGTCAGCCATTTGTCTCAGTTTCATTTTACTTTCTCTCCCCCTCTGGAAAACATTCATTTAACTTCAACTGTGAAAGTAATCTGCCACTGAACGCAGAATTTTGTCAAGATTTTGTTTCATGTTCAACAGAAAATACAACTGCCGCCACACAGTCTCGATACAGGAACATCATTCAGAGGTCTGCTAATGGAGGTCAAGAGTGTCCTGACACACTGTATGAAGAGAGAGAGTGTGAATCACTTCCACTTTGTCCAGTGTATAGGTAATAGCACAATTTATAACCAACTGTTTCCCTATCTTATCTAAGGACAAGTCATCTGCTCTATAAAAGTAAGGCGATAGGAAAGTGTTAGCGTAATCACCAACTAATAACAAGTGTCACGAGGGTCCATTATTCTTACGAAATACTTGAATGCATATGCTTTTATACAGGCGTTAAATGCAGATACAATGCATCTGACACATGCACACTTGCATGCTGTGTAATGTTAATAATGTTAAATATGGCTGCATTATATGATAGATAGTGATAGTTAAGTTTGGTATTAGGTGGTGATAAACTAAAAAGCCTTAAGAAATGGTGACATAAGATTTTTCATTGTAGCAGCAATGACACTAAGTTGAGGATAAGATTGTGCAAATACATCAAAACAATGTACTGATGGTAGACTCTTGCTGTTGTGGAACAAAGTTTTATAACATAAATCATAAGGTTTTTATGGTTGATAAGTTGAAAAGTTCAAAATTCACCACCTGTTTTTTTTTTTTTTTTTTTTTAGAAAATATGAGACTAACAACAAGGAAAACAAACATAGAAAGCACTTGCATCCTAAAGTCTTCCTGTCTTTGTTTCCATATAGATGGAGGACACACAAGTGGCACAGTTGCAGTCTGGTTCCAGATTCTGTCCGACGTGGATTAACTGGAGCAGGAGAGGCCTGTGGAAATGGTTTGGAGACAAGAGGCAAGTCTTATCCCTGACTTATTATATTCTCTACACATGTCAGCTGCCGCTATATCACAGTTTTAAGCTTTGTTTCTCCATCTCTTTACTTTCCTTATTTAATGAGACCTAATAGCCCTTTCACAAGTGCTCCTTTAACAAGCAAGTGATGGAAACATAAAAGACAGAGGCAATTTGTCCAGAGAGTGTAATGAGATGAGCCTTTCTGTTTGTTGTCTTGATGATCTCATCACAACACTGGTTTCTTATTAATAAATGCAGCAAGTCAGATGGCCATAAGCACATCTTAGCAGTAGGTAAGAAATAATCAGCCCTATTACACACAATACACACACACTACAGTTGTCTGAAGAAAAGATGAATGTGTGCTTCACAGCTTGAGATTCTGTGGTCATAAAGATTGACATTGAGAGAGTTCTGCAATTGATGTCCACAAATTAAGAATAAAAGCACTCACAATGATGGAACACAATCAATCAATAATGTAACAGAAAAAGACCAATGCCATACAGAGAATAAATTCACAATTCAAGTCACTCATGATTAGCTACTTTAACATGCAATTAATATTGTATTTGCTGATCACATTAGATTTTTACATTGAGACATGTTAGTTCTGTCTCTTTCACTTTCTAACTGGCGTAAAATGATTGCACCAGCTTAAGTTATAATGATGTGGTGCATGGCACTACTCAGTGCTCTGTATACAGAGTATATTTATGCTCTATAATTGTTTGTGATAGATCAGCACCTGCACTGAAAAATGTTTTGTTTTGAATATAATGTGCTACTTTTTTAGATTATTTGCTCTTTCAAGATAGAGGTTAATTCTCTCTTCACTGCTGACATTTTATCTCTGGAACAGCTCTGTTTTCTTTTTGCCAATTTATGACTGTTGGACGATTAAATGGTGGCACATTTTCGAACATGTTTTTATTTCAGTTGTCTGTTAAACTGTGAGTAAAACTGCTGCCACTCCACACTGCTGTGCATGACATGAGTCCTGCCTAATGAAAAACATTTCTTACCCGTAGAGGAATGTTTTTCTCTGTAGTTATACAACTTATTATGATGTGTTTTTCATGAATGTCTATAGCATGTCCCTTATTTCAGAATTATCTGTATTGTGATGCGGTCATTAATGTTGGCAGCATATCACAAGTATTGTATTGTGTCCCTGTGATTTCCACCTGTAATTGACTGTGCTCTGTGAGTGTGTGAATGTTTTGTGTGTTTTCCAAAATTCCTGTGAACCGTCCATTGTGAAGAACTATGTTTCTCTGAGTGGAGTTGTGAAAACGACTGCCACTGGCCCAGATCGTTACAAAGCCAGAGTGTTAATTGGATCATTTCAGAGTCGTTTAGAGGAGACCAAATGTCCCAATAAATCCTAGAAACTGGCTGTTCTATCTAATTTACTGATGCGATTCAAGTTTTCAGTGGCTTACGATGCTTCCTTTAGAACTTTCTAGCATTTTTTTGCTCTCACTGCTCATTTTTACTTGGCCGTATAATTATGACTGACATTTCTCAATTGAATTTCTATGACTTTTGGTGAGGATGGAAAAAGTGTCTGTAGTGTTCCTGGGTTAAGAGCAAGCCTCATTGACCTTTAGAGCTTCCTATTTGAATATGATTAGAAAATGACTAAGTTAAATACCTGTGACATTTCAAAAACTGAAGTACGAGTTTGGAATTTGCAGTAGGTGGAAACACACAATTTAAATGTAGATTTTTAACAACAAAGACTTTATTCAGAGTTTACTTTCACTCAATGGATGGCTGAACCAATTCAACGAAAAGGACACATAAATGTCAAATTGGGGCATAGTTAGGACACAATAATTGGGAATAGGGCCATACTCGGAGCATAGATACACTGAATAAGGGCATATCAAAGACAAATGACAGAAAGTTATAGCATAGGTTCCCCAATTATTTTATTCAAGGACATTTAAAGAGCCAGAGTCCTCTATATGCAATCATCCACCATCACTCAGCCATAAGTATAATGCAGTCTGATTTAGATTATATTACTACTAATTGGATTCAAAGATGTAGCTTTACTTTCTTTGAGCTGTGTTCATATAACTGCTTTTGTGCAGTTTACAATAAATGTATTAAATGTAATATCCTGAACATACTGTAAATTTAAGTGAAGAGTCACCTGGGTTTTCTCTAAGATATTATATTATTATTCCTTTTTTATTTTCCATTTCAGAACAGTTCTTGCTTTTCTATCTTTTTTTTTTAAATTTAGACTTCCTCAACATTAAGTTCAGTTACCATCACGATATTCAACATTGTACTCTTTTCCATATATCAGTATTCACCATAGTAGCTGCAGTCACATCCTGTGGGAAGGGTGTGTGAGACGGTATCTGCTTCAAATATTTCTTCATCATGTCAGACATTCATTGTGTTCCAGTGCAAAATATGCTGTCTATTTGCCTGCTTCTTTGCATTTTCTTCCAGTGGCATATTGTAGTAAGAGATGTTTACAAACTTAAGACTAAAAATGTTATGTTTAGTGTTGCCATATATAAATAAATGTTATGTGTATATATAGTGATGCAGTCATTAATGTTGGCAGCATCATTAATGTTTGCTTCAAGTGCATTTCAGCACTGCACTTGAAGCAAAGTCTGTCTTAGGTCTTTTTCCACATTACACAGTAACTTGTCACAGAGAAAACAATCACAATTCAGCTAGAAATTAAAATGTAGGCTTTAAATCATAACTTAAAGACAAGCTTTAGGAAATTATTATAATGCTTAACATTGCCCCCAAATCCTTCCTTTCAACTCCTTACTTTCAAAAGTCAGTGACCAAGTCAGTCAGGGAGAGTGTCATTAAAGGTATTGGCCAATAACATGTGAGATTATGGCATTTTCAAACATATTATACTCTTATAAAGCCTGAGCTGTATTTTTAAAGCTTTGACTAATGCACAGTTCCCATCAGGTTGCAATCAAGCTGGTGAGCTTTGTTCGGGATAGGGGTTGTCCTGCAGAAACATTTCATGCATACACACAGCTTTAAATTAAACTTTGTATGCAGCAATAGGCACTTAAGTGCAACAACAGTAAAGGGTAGTGTGAAATAAACCTCCTGAGTAATATGCAATCACTGCTTAAGCCGCAGAGTCTTGCTGTGCAAACAGACTTGCTTCATCAGCATACTGTATGTTTGCTGAATAATTAGGAAGACTAGCAGAAGTGGTAACCCATCAGACTGGAAGGCACAGAAGAGTGATGGTCTTTTATAGACACTCATCACAAACCTCATGCAGTTCATTAATAAAGCATTAGTTCATGATAAGATAATCATAAACTAATCATGTATCATATGTGTTAATAATTTATAAATTGTCATATATTAATCTGTTATGTTATTTACAAGTCATAAGAAATTCTCAGCAAATTTGTAAACATGTAATTATAATGGGAATAAAACATGTACAGAAATTTACATTTGAATAATTCCCACAGATTAGTGGGAAGGTTAATGGAAAAAAAAGAGTAAAAAATAAATAAAAAGGGGTACTGTATATTAAAATCCCTATCCTATAAACCCTATTTTAACTCTGTTAGCACTCAGTGGTCATGTGGTTCTGCAGAATAGCACTGTGCTTTGGGGTGTAATTATGTCTTTCTGTCTTGTGGCCACAAACAGCCAACGGAACTGTTTCCCGTCTGACTGCTCTGACATTTGCTGTGGTAATAAGCAGCAACTCTGTGTGTCACAGCTGAGGGAGGCTGATTTCAGAAGTTACCAGAAACTCAGTTGTTGTAACATTTTCAGCTCACCTTTGCCTCTATTTTTACTGGATAAGGCACATCTGCATCATTTTCCCATCCACACGTTCCCATTTGTTTGTATTGTACTGAATGACAATACAATCCCACATTTGCCTCAAAAATTGAGGTTTGCATCTATATCAGGTGGTGGATAAAAGCTGTATTGTTTCATCCTTAATTACAACTATACATTGTTTTTTTTTTGTTGTTGTTGTTTGTTTCATCAGTTACTTTCTGGCTGAATTAACTCTAACTGAGAGGCAAAACTAGACACACAACCATTGTAGAAATGTCTTTTTTTTTCTAATGGCAAGCAGCATTTTGGTTGCCAGGTTGTCCCTTCTGGGATAATTACACAAATTTTGGTTGAAATATTGTGTAACTCTGGGAAACTAGATGGCTAGTGATGATGAAACATTCAAATAGCAGTTACAGAATTGTTCAAATAGCAACCAGAGATTTTTTAGCTGAGCCAAAACTAGTCAGATTGCTGGATACATTGTGATCCCCAGGCTCAGGCCTGTAGTGTAAGGTTAGAATCATGGCCAAGGTTTAGAAACAAGCAAGCAATTGGGTTTGCGGTTTATAAAGCCAATATGCCCTTGGCTTGAGTAAATGCTTCCTCCCATCAGCGTGTGTCTGGCCCCATGTCGGACACAAGGCTGTATGTTGAGTGAATGCTAATGTCTGACCAAGTGTAGAATGATCTATGGATTGTGGTACAAACTGACCTGACATGCCAGGGGTCACAGATAACAGGCATTATATAGGAGTGAATTCTGACCTTGCCAAAAAGGACATATTTAACTAAACAGAGCAAGCAACTCTGGAAAATCTGCATGAAGTTGCAGCTGATAACTTGGAGTGAGCAATGAATTAATGGATTTCACACTAACTACAACACATTGTGCCTTCATTCTGCCAACTTGTGGCTCATAACCAGCTGGATGTGTTGTATCCCTCCCTGAGTAGGACTGGAACTGTTTTGAGAAATTATTCAATAGAAAATGAGTCATGCTGATGATCTTTTGCTGCAAGAAAAATGTGAATTAATGGCTATGATGAAGCCAATCGACATTACTCTTCACAAGGCAGCACATAGAGGACCATGATATAAGCCATGTATGACTGAAATAACATTAAGTTTATATATGATGGGAGGGGGTTTTATGTAACCAAGTGCTAAAAGTAATGATAGAAAATGTAGCATGTTCTGGGCTTGATTCATAAAAGAGAACAATAGAAAGGGCACTTGATTATGATTTTTGAAGAATGTCTTTTTATTTCAAAGTCTACAACATGACCTCAGAAAAGATTTTAAAAACCTGGAGTGTGACAAGCCTCTTCAAAGCTCGTCCTTTCAGCAGGGCTTCAAAGATGTTCACCTTTCTAAGTAACTGTATAATTAAAGATGATCCCTGTCAGTGGCAGAGATACCGTGACAAAAATTGTTACCATTTGTGAGAGGAGATGATGTGAAAGGCCACACAAATGGGCTTGGGCAACCAGAGGCTGGAATAATTATGTTAAAAATGGATGGCTCCCAGTTCAAAATCAGAATGTCAGTACTTGCTGTGCTGAGCTAATAAAAGACACTGGCAATGACAGAATGGGGTTGTCACTGGTGGAGTAGGTTGGGTAAGAGGGAAGACCATTCAAGGTAAATGGACAGAACTAAATGCCAACAGGGACACATAATTATTCCCACAGTGATGCTAATTGGCCTAATGCCGTAGCAGCTGTTAATAATTAGTTGTTTTGCAAACAGGTTTGTTAAAAGGAAAATGAGATTCACCTTTAAGGGTTCATCATAATTTTATCAGTGTTTAACCTGAACACATACATTGCAAAATGAAAATCTTTTTTTTTTCTCACTGTGATTCACAATCACTGTGGTTGTGAATGTTACATAAAGGCACAATAATAGCTATCATCTCCCTTGCGATGCCTTTGTAGAGGCATTGTATGTAAATGACCATCCCACACATTCTCAGCATGTAGAAAGCCAACTGTTTTTGTCAGAGGGCAAAATTTAAAAGTCAAATAGAAATCAATAAAATTGATTAAAGGCATGTTTGTAGATCAGTGAATCCTCAAAGATGTTGAGGCATTGGGAGGAGGAGAAATTTTCTTTACTGGTAACATTGCCTTACTTAAATCCCAGCATGTGTGTGCATGAAAGAATAGTGTATTTGAAGATGGTTTTGCAC
The DNA here is from genome assembly GCA_033238685.1 of Lates japonicus. Taxonomy (NCBI): domain Eukaryota; kingdom Metazoa; phylum Chordata; class Actinopteri; family Centropomidae; genus Lates; species Lates japonicus. The sequence continues at coordinate 1,054,230 of BRZM01000036.1, forward strand.
CATGCATTGTGTTTTTGTGTGAGCTGCCCCTGTCTAATCAGTAGCACCTGACAAAACTACAAAAGTCTCTTCCCTCTCTCCTTAGCCAACAGACTCTGCATGGACAGAGTGTCCTCACACTTCCTTGTTTGTTCCTAGTTTTCCTTTTTATTTAATAACTCAGCCTGCATTTAGAACTATTTTATGACTGTTTTTGTGGATCCTCATTTACGTTGCTTCCCTTCTCAGCCTGGGTTGAACCAGCGTTAGTCAAATAATTATTCCTACAGCAACCCTTGCCAGGTACTATGCATACTGAAATATCAAGTGTTGGAAGGAAAATTATTCCTTTCCCACCTTGTGGGTCTCCTGATTATTGCGTGCCGCATTACTATCACTATTAACATCCTACAAAAATGTCAGCCTCTTTTTTCTTTCGTCTTGACTTGATACTTGTAATGTGAGATATTTGGAAGTCATGTGTGCTTGGGTGAGAGCTTTATCTTGAGAATAGTAACAGTGTAAATTTCTGTCTTCCACCACAGGTTCCCTCTGTAGAGCAAATGATTTGATTTTGGAGCACCTTACTTGCATATATTTGCACACTAATGAGCTTTACTGCAACACTGGTATAATGTGCGTTAAGCTGTGTATTTTCTTAAGACCTTTGTGTGAACTAACCACAGGTCATTTGAGTAGCTGGTCGTGTCTATTGTACCAGGATACTGAGCAATACATAAACTCTCTGTTTTATTCAACTTCTTATCAATCATAACATCCCATTGACTCAGACTCTGGTCTTATTTTGACCAAAAACTATACTAATAATGCATTTGCATTGGGTCTCAGCATTTCACAAATGCTATTTAGTCTGATGAAGGCACCATAAGCCTCAACATGCAATTTGGGGATACAAAAGATTTAGATTTCCAGCTCTGAAAGGGTATTAAACTGTTTTGAGTTCAACAAAATGTATAGGAATTAAGTTTCTTGCTACAGAAACTTCATTGCCTGGCCTCTGTCTCATGTATCATGGGGGAATAAATGTTCACCTTTTTTTTGTAGAATAGGGAACTTGCATTATTATTATTATTCTTAACACCTTGTATTGAGTGTATACTTTCTTTAACTACAAATAGCTCTGTCTTTTCTGACAAAGAGTGGCCTCACCTCCATGACAGTTTTCATTTTGCTCCAAGAGATATGAAAAAATTGCAAAAACTTGTTTGGGGGTATTTTCCAAAGTTAATAAAAGCAGCCACGCTGGACTGAAAACCTACTCCCAGTTAATTGAGTGCTACATCAGACCAGGTATCCCATCTGGTCTTGCTGTGTGTTCTAAATAATTATTCATAGCACACATTGTCACATGCTGCTGCTACAGTACTGGGTTGTGATGTCTTTATTCCTCTTCAATCAGATACCAGTACTTAGATTAGATAGTAAATACATCATCATGTCACATTCATTTAGCTTTCATGTTGATCTGTTATTATGAATGTCTTGTTTTACTCAATAAATCATAGTTATCTGAAGAAGTCTGATAAAGGTGTTGTGCTTGAAGGTTGAATTAGCATTTCAATAGATCTTAACATGAAAGCAGCACAGGGATTTTCTTTTTAACTATGGCTTATGCTATGAGTGGACTTAAGAAATTTTTCTGAGCCCATTCAACTAAACATAAAACTGTGAATATGAAAGTGACCTCATGCTTACACCAGGCTTATGAAGAACAAAAGACCATAAATGCATCTGTAGGTAGTTTTAAAAACAATAACACTGACTGAGTGTTGACTTGGTGAGATGTGATTTGTTGTGGGTGCATTGTCTTTATAAATAGAGTAACATTCTTGCCTTCCTACCTGTGTTTGCAGGGGTCAGTTGTGTCGGGGAGAGCAGTGAGTCAGCCAATATGACGGAGTGCCTGCGATGGGCTGGCCCCATGCCCCCTCAGATCAGAGAGTGCCGGGTGGCCTGCAAGGATGACTGCACTCTAACTGCATGGTCCAAGTTCTCTGAATGCACTGGATGTGGTACTTCTACAACTCGCAAGCGCTCGCTCACAGGTGATGGTTCTACTTTTATTCACACAAATACCACTCATGGCAACAGTTTCATTTTAGGATTATCGTCTTAGGTCAAGCACTCTCAGACTAATTGGAAAAGTTCACTCCACATAAACTTAGTACTCTGTGCCGCTAGTAAAACACATTCATTTTTGCACATTGGATGCTGTTTATATGGGTCTATATCTTCATCAGCCAGTGTCAAAGCATTGATATAACCTCGTAGTATAGACTACAGTTGAAAGAAAGAAGTATCGCCTCATTCACTCATTCCAAACACAACTCAAGGACATTCTCTGATCTTCAGATTTGTTGTATTGACAACATGTTCTTCATGTGCTGAAAAGCCATTGTACTTGCTGCAACACAGTCTAACCCCTTTTCTTGTTCTGGTTCTGTTACTGTAACTTTCTGCTGTCCCTGTAGTGTTATGTCAGGTCTAAATTAGGTCTCTTGCTGCTTGTAATCCGTTATTTCAGTGCAGATGGCAAAATCTGAATTACATGCTGTGGTTGCAGACCAGGCTGGATACTATTTGTCTTCATGAATATTTGATCCAGTGCCAGAGGGGCTGTAGTAAACATACCCTGTCTTCTTCTATAATGCTCTTAGAATCCAACACATGAAATCACCCTTAGCTCAGTGGTGGGTTTCTTTGAGAAGAGTGTGTGCTCATGTTTAGTGGTTTGTAATGGTCATAATAAGTGAGTATTCCAACTCTTTTATGCCAACTTCAACACTTGCTTTAATTTCTCTGTCAGGTAAATTGATGGAAAGCAAACCCACTGTGGGTTTTAAGCTCTGATGTGTGGTTAAGAAAGTTGACAGCGTACCAAGGCCTCCGCTTAGATAATACAGCTGTGCCTGAAAGCCTTCTTGAGCTATAGTGTATTACAGTATATTCTGTCTATCTAAACTCAAAGTCATTTTGAAGGCTCCAAAAGCAGTTTTAACAGAAATGCCCCTTGATTTGCGTGAGAAAGAAAGAAATGAGATGTCCATTCCTATAGACTAAAGTCAGCATATGTCAGTGAAATGGCGGAAGTAAAGCCTCCTACAGTTACTGTTAGTTCATGCAGAGAACACTTTCAAGTATTGTGAATGTTATAAGCATGACAGCCCCCTTACTACTACACAGAAATAAGGTTGAGGTGTTTGTGTAAATAGTCAAAGAGCACAGCACATGGGATATAATTGTCTAGTTTTCACATTATGACCAGTTTTCCCTGAGTGCTGTATATATAATTTTTGTGTTGTCATAATTTAACATCCTCCCTCATACACTTATTACCCATAACGGTGTGTTTACAAATTGAGGGCTTGAAAGGAGAAAGACATAAAATGAGCAGCCACGCCTCAGCACTCTGCCCACACACACACACACACACACACACACACACACACACACACACACACACACACCTCTGGCTTTTAAATTTCAGATGCACCTCTGATTCTTTAGCTTAGTGTGGAGTTTGACATTTCTCTGTGCGTTTGATGTTTTGTTTTTTTGTTTTTTTCCTGCTGATGCCCACATATGAACTTGAGCATATATGTGACATTATACATTGTATCCCTATTAGGGCAGCATGAGTGGCTCAGTAGTTAGCACTTTCACTTTAAAGCAAGAACATCCTAGAGTCCACAAGACAGCTGCTCATTTTCTTTGAGAAATTTACATGTTCATCCCACGCAGGGTTCCTCCAGGTGCTGCGTTCCCCTCCCACAGTCTAAAGACATGCAAAATAGCATGAACTGATGATACTGCTGGACCCACACACCCCATCCAGTGTTGTGTTTCTTTCCTGTGTTAGTACTATTTTCTTTCACCCACACATATGCACTCTTCATGTTAGAGACCGTAACCTGGGACAGTAATAAAAGCTGACCAGCACTATTCTTGTAACAGATACAACAGGTACCCCTTTTCCACTGTGGCCAAGTAAGGGCAGTTCAAAGAATTAGCCTGTAATAGAGTTGTCAGTTAGCGATGTTATCCTGGCATTGATAGGCAATTCCATACCCCTGGAAACTTGTGTGCGTATGCTGAATGTGCAGGCTTTTCGTGCTCACTTCTGGCACTTTCTGCCTGTATAGACTAATATGATCCTTGGCAGATGATTTGCATCTTTACAAGTGCTGCAAGCAACATTTTCAAACGTCATATATAATTTTAACTGATTTATAGTGTTGATATACTCTAAAACAACAACAACACCATGGTAAAGAAGATTGAAAGCCCTTTTCTCATATCAGCAAATACAATTAGGTCTCATTGTGTAAACACTGCTGGTTCCTGCTGGGAGTTATGACAACTTCTGTTTACTTAAAATAGCATAGAAGATGCCAGTTTCTACTTGGTTTGCTTACATGAACATACCGATGTCTTAACATTAATGGGTAATGATTTATTGATGTTTGATACACATGATACACATTACAGATGCTGCTGGAATCTGAATCGGTCCCCCGTCACAATAAAGGACGACATGACTTGGGTGATAAAATTGTTCCGAAAATTATAGGATAAACGCTTTCTCCTTGCTTTATTGGCAAGTATTGAGTTTGAACTAATTTCTCTCTCAAGCTACATGTTGAGTGTTGCGGCCTTCAAACGTTAAGTTCTCTGAATTATTTCTACCACAGGTCAGAGAGCATGTGTATCTGTAAGAGCCTTTACTGCAGTTAAATGGTTTAGCTATACCTTATCCGGGATTTTGTTACTGAGCCATTCAAAATTGCTCATATTTTCTTCTTGTCAGAGTAAGCTTAAGTACCTCATGTGTGTCATTTTAACCTTACCATAGAAATGCTATAGTTCTAATGGTCAATTTGCTACCTTGAACTGAATTTATTTTATTTTATTTCATGGTTTAATTTTATTTTTGTTTCCATAAGCTACAGCTTATGGTGTTTTTATCATTGCAAGATTCAGTTTTATCTCTGCTTTTAAATCATCTTATACTATGTTTTTTTTTTCCCCATGGTGAAAACTAGTTTTTATTTATTTATATTTTATTTCATTTTAGTACATACTATAGCGCCATATAACTGAAGATTGATTGACTAATTGATGGATAATTCAAATCAACTCCAGAGAAATCCATTAAAATTTTCATGAAAGGTGGAGGAAACGTTATCAACTGTGTACAAAGAGTATAAGACCAGTCTAGGGAGAAGATTTCTAGATTTATTATACAGCTATCTCACAGTACATGGAATTAATATCATGCTATATTACAGGAGAGGTAGACTGTACGGAATAGAGTTGAGAGTTATTCTTTCCACAGACTTGTATGTATTGTGAGCTATAGATATTGTAATTTGTAGAATTAGAAAATATATGTTGCAACATGAGGTCTAATAATACAAGTTGTATGCTGTGTCAGTACACAAGGCCAGACTGTATTGCTTGAATGTTTTGTCCTGGCGCCTTGTGTTTTATATTATGTAGCTACCTTTAGATACTCTCTCATCATTGTTGAACAGTTGTTTCTTCGGTTTGTCACTCAAAAAGTTCCAAGTCCAGTTTTCACACAGTACTGAAAACTTGCGCGTCGCAGCTCCCTGGCCAAGGTCAGGACAGATTTTTAAGATTCCAGTCCAGAAAGCAAATACCTGTATGGATCAACAAACCAAAAAGCAAACATTAAGGATAATGAGACAAGGAAGACTGTATTATGTCATGGTTGCTAAAAAGAGCAGCAGAACAACAAATATTATATAGAGATTCTTCTGAAAATTTAGTTTGATTAAAATGCATACTGTTAAAACAAGTTGGATATTACAGACTTAAATGCAGATTGTCCATGGTGTCTGTAAGCTCCATGTTGTGCTATTGTAATCTAGTTGTCAAGTGAAGTGATGTTGCATTCACGCTCTTCAATCAACCACCAGCAGTGGTGTAGATTGAACAGATTGTCGGTGGATTGCAAAAGGGCGGCAGAAAAGTGAGTCTGTTAATTTCGTGAGGAATGTTTGCAATCAGACCCACTTCAGAAACAGATGTCACTGGTGCTAATAGGAGGCCAAGGACACCCAGGGATCCATGAAACCAATACGGGTGCACAAGAAGAAGTGGGATTACAAAACTCCAACACTTTCAGCAGGATTCCTGTTTGTTCAGGTAGAGGTGTGTGTGTGTGTGTGTGAGAGAGAGAGAGAGAGAGACACACACATTGACAGAGAGAGACAGAGACAGAGAGGTGTGTGTGTTTACTCTCTCCATTCATTCAGTCACAGAATTCTGTTGGCACTTTTATTTTACAGTACAGAAACAAGGTGGCTTACTTTAATTATGACACCATATAGTAATTTTCTTTATTCTTTGTGGGACCGTAATTCATTAAAGCCACACTTTGGCAATTTAGTGTGGACTGGCTCTGTTCTACAAATTTTGCCACAACAGGAAAAATACAACTACCCAGAAGCACATTGTATGAACATAAAAAGCAATATAAACCTGTTGTTCCCCATGTGTTATGAATTATTTGTTTATATTTAAAATAAGACTGAAGGAGAAATAACTCAGTCCCTTCTTAAAAAAATAGCAAAAGTTATAGTTCACCACAATAAGACATGCCTTACCCAATGTGTAATACCCTGAAGCTTAGCTGTTACAGCCCTTACTTGGTGTAGGCGTCTAGTAACATGGTATAATGGCAGCTATTAATAACAAACTTAGATGGATGGTACAGGGTCAATTGTTGACCTGAGCTTGGTGTAATGCTTTGAGAAAGCCTGTGGAGCTGTGTACTTTACACACAATAGTGTTTCTGAGCTAAACATCAAAACTATGACAGTTTTGATGTTTAGTAGGTGTAAGCTTTATCATGTTAAAAGTACAGCTGAGGCTTAGTGTTGGAGTCTTAGTTTTGCAGGTACATGTTTAGTCATACACAAAAGTCAAAAGATCACCAAAGTTATCAAAATTCATCTTGGCATTAGTATTCTTTTCCTTAAGTTGCTTGTGTTCTTAATTTAAATACCAAGTGTATCTTAAAGTCAAGTCAAGTCAAGTCAATTTTATTTATATAGCGCCAATTCACAACAGAAGTTATCTCGAGGCACTGTACATATAGAGCAGGTCTAGACTGCACTCTTATCTTATGCAAAATTTACAGAGAGAACCCAACAGATCCCACCATGAGCAAGCACTAGGGCGCATCAGGCAAGGAAAACTTCCTTTTAAGAGGCAGAAACTCGAGCAGAACCGGACTCAAGGTGGTTCATCTGCCTCACCGGCCATGTAGACAGAAAGAGAGGTGGGGAATGGGTGGAGAAAGACAACCTGCAAACACAGACCAAGTCAAAATGTAAATAGTAGTAGTAATAATAATAATAATAGTAATAATTATTATTACAGCTAAAGGAATAATAACAAACAAACAGGCCAAATAGCACCACACTAATAATAACACTAGTAAATGTTTCACCATTGTCGCATCAGCGGGCTGAGCTGGGATCATGGAGCAGCAGGAGACTCTCCAGCTCTGAGGCAGAACCCCGCAGTAAGAGAGACAGTAGCAGAGAAGCACAGCCTGGGTACTAATGCTTTAGGAAGAACACACAGTTAGTGTGGGGATGCAAACTTATTAAGCATAAAGTGTTAATAGTAACTGGCCGGCAGGACATCGTGGATGTACGTATTTACCAACTATTAATCTTAACTGATGCACTGAGACTGACCCAACTCATTGAGGAAAAAAAAATGTTCAGAATAATATGCTGAAGGTGTCATACAAACATTGAGTTTTTAGTTTGACTTAAAGGCCTCAACTGAGTCAGCCTGTCTAATATCAACAGGGAGGTTGTTCCAGAGGAAAAGTCTGGATAGGAGAAGGCCCTGCAGCTCGTTGACTTTTGAACCCTGACAGAAACCCAAAAATGTCATTGGTTAGGGATTGTCTGTCTAAACACTGCCTCAGAAGTTACTGCCATTCTGTCAAGAAAACTCGTCCTAACAATTTTAACAGAATAGTCTATATTACATGCTCGAACTAATGCAAATGACATTTACATGACAATGACTGTTTCATTTTTAAATAATGTACTTAGTAACACTAATGTGTAGAGAACAGCAGAACAGCATATCTGTCTTATCTCATATGTCATGACAACAAGTGACAATCATCTGGCGTGAGGATTTCGGAGCAGATGACATCTTGACAGGTTGTATCTGTTACTTGTCCAGATATTAAAAATCCGACAGTCTAAGAAAACATGCCTTCAGCCACTATGTTACGTTCCTATGATGCTAATATATTAATACTTATCAGATATAATAGACAAGACTAATTATTTGAACCCTGAAGTGAACTATATTGAGAGTCTGTTCTAATAGCTGGTGTGAAGGTCTTTAACGGAGGTCTTATTAAAATAATGATAATGAAAAAATAACACCCACCCCTATTAGACAAAGAGTTGTTTTATGTTTAGGTTTAAATTAGATTGTAAAGGGAAAAATCACCACTGAATCAACTGCTGCCAATGGTGCAGCTCTCTGCTCTTTTCAGTATTCATTGATAAACGTTGATGATGTTTGATTTCTGTAGATGCATTTGTGTCAGATGCTCTATCAAAACAAGTCTCAGTAGATGACATAGCAACCCGCAAGACATGTTGTGTTTTGTAAGGTGAGGAGAGTACTAAAAAAGCCTCATTCTCTGTTGTAGCACGGGTGACAAGGTTAAAGGCATTCTGGGAAATTTATGAAATTATTAAGTGACATAAAACAAGACGAGGTAGACTGATGAAAAAGTGGATTTACCAAAAGAGAATTACAGCTCTGATCACAAAAATAACTCCTGAGCTGAAATACTGCGTTCAATGATATAACAGTATCTGCACAGTTTTCCATCGTCTGGCAATTTCTCCACTATCATCAGCCACTTGAATCAAAGGCTGTCTGTGCACTGTTCATTAACACAAACTCCCCAACCCCACTGTGTGCTGGTGAGGTTGCACGAAAGAGAAGCTGAAGGAATTGTTCTGGTAAGGAGAACAGAAGAGAAGGAACTTGTCTTTCTGTGTTTCCTCCTCAGTGGGAGAACCATGCAGTTGCAGTAGCTTTGTTGTAGTTTCTGGTCTTTAGGCAACACACGGTGTCTTTAGAAGCTATGCCTAAACACGGTACCACCGATTCAAATGACACACAGAAGATTACAAATAAGAAAATTGTAACAATATAGCAACACTACACCAATGTGTTGTTTGTATATTATGGAGAAAAACAAATGCATAGTTCTAACCTTCAGTGTTTATAGTTGACATTAAGTGTGCACCATTCCCTTAAGAGCCTTCAAAATAAAAGCAAAATTAAATTTAATATGCTAGCAAATGTGATAATCATTCCCCTGAGGTTATTCAGAGTGAGCCTCACACAAGGAAAAGTGCTTGTTTGCCACTGGTCATGGAACAGTTTAGACTGATTGGCTATTAATTTGCATTAGTTTTCTCCAGAGAGAAATAACAAATTATAAGAAAGAGTAGAATAACATAAGCAGCTAAGAGGTTACTAAATTGAAGGACCAAAACATATTTTAGTCATAAAAAAATCTGTTATTTACTAGTATTCATTTTGAATGTTGTCTTGGTGCAATTTCTTTGTTTATATGAAACAGGTGCCTCTTTAGATTTGGAGAGAAGACAATGTTGTAAAAAGTTTTGATACTTAAATGTCACATTTGTCCCATATGTAATATCTATGTGTTTAAACAGCATGCAAAAACCTTCTTCACCAATACATATTTTTAATGACTCCTTGAAATGACAGGACTGTTTTAATAGCATTTGATAAATAAATGGCCCATATATAACATTCCTCTGTTAATGCAACAGTACAAATTGGGATCAGGCGATGGCATATTTTACAGTAGGCTGGATCAATGCTGTGTTCATTCCATTTTTATATACTGTATTATACCTGACAACTGTGGTTTGGGCTTTAATGGATGAGAATTATGAAAGAGTAACTCATTTAACCAATCCACCTTGAGGAGTTGACAGTCAAGGTAGAGGCAATGATTTATGCAAGAAGATGCAATATGATGTTACCAGCCAAGTCCTGCAAGAAGAAGCCTGTGGTTATAATTTATATTTTATGTTAACTAGCATGAGTGAGAAATCACAACAATAGAGTGATGTGGTGATGAGTTTAGAAAGATATGCACGTGTGTTACAGAGAAAAAATACTGGGTCCCAGACATACGGGAACCTGTTTGTTTGTTTGATGAACACATTTTAATGAGTTCATCAAACAGTTTCATTTGTGCTCACTGTGAGTGTTTTTGGCCTTCGTCAGCTGATGTTTAACCAAACAATAAACCTTATTTCTGCATTCAGCAACTCATCCATTATTCCACCATGGGATGAAGAATTAAGCCTATTCACGCATCGTTTATTAGCCCTGGTACAACTTCCCACTGTATTGTCCATCTTCTGTTGCAGGTCGCAGCAAAAAGAAGGGAGCATTGCTTGTCGAGAAGTTGTACCCCACTGGAGGAGACAGAGACGGTCCTCAGGATGAGTTTTTATCCCAGCCCCATGGGAACTGGTCTGCTTGTATCCTCCCTGATCCTTCAATCTCAGGGTCCTGCAGGGTTTTGGATGACAATCGTGGTAAAAGGAGTGTGGCCAAGGTCCACAAGCACAGAGCTGTGGCCTGCACCGACCAGCAGGGACACCTTGGTCAACCCTACACTTGTACAGACTCAGGTATCAACAGAAATAGAATGCATGAATTTAGAATTGTAATTTTTACATATTGGCTCCATAGAAGTTTACAATATATGACTGCCCTGAGATGAAACTAGTTTGTATTTTTACCTCACTTCATTCACTGAACGTGATATTGTGTTCATATTAGCTAATTTGTTGTTGGTGGGGTCATTTGTTTTGTTTTCTCTAACTAATCTGGTGTGATATACGCCAAGGGCCATCTGTCAAACTGATGCACTTTCAGCAGCTGTTAGGAGCAATTTTACATTGTTAAAAAAAAGAAAGAGTTGATTTAAGAGAATGAATTAATCACAGCAACTCTGCAATAGCACGGATGAAGTTAGATAGCTATGTGGAAAGTTGGATAATTTAAATCAATTTGGTGGAGACAAATAAAACCATATTTTTAAGTGCTATTGATCAGATTGAAACAACATAGTTGCTGGTAATTTTGTCTGTATGTAAGAATAATCAGATAGGAAATTGTGACATTGATGAAACCATAATTGCAGTGCCGTCGCAGTAGGTAGACTCAAAATGTTTAGAAGGTTGCTACATATTCTTTATTTATCTGAATACTGCATTTTAGTGTGAAAGACAAAGCTTGGGTAACAGTCAGTAAAGCCTAAGACAGTAACTGAACAAAAAAGCAGAAACAACAGAAAGCATTATACAGTGTGGAAACCCCAAGGCGTTTGACTGTTACATTGGCACAGAGTAGGAAATGAGACACTCATTAGTCAGATAATTAGCCTTAGTGTCACGGTGAGCAAGACCAGGTCTGTAGAGCGAGGCCAGTGGTATGTCTGTCTGACATTATTCATGTGATCCTCACTGCAGCCGCTGACCAAGTCTAAATCAGGCCTCCCCCTCTTGTCTGCCAATGTTCAATTTCAGGCTACATGGTGGAGATATGCCACATCCCTTGTCCCCTTGACTGTAAGCTCAGTGACTGGTCAGCATGGTCAGCCTGCAGTGTATCCTGTGGTAGCGGGTTGAAGATCAGGTCCAAGTGGCTCAGGGAGAAAGCTTTCAATGGGGGACGTCCATGCCCCAAGCTGGATCTGAAAAACCAGGTAAGGCCTGCAACAGTGGTTCTATACACACAGCCTACAGTACAAGAGGGGAATAAATTGTGAAATGTAACTGTTTCTAATGGTATGTTATTGTTAGCGGTCTGTCTTTGAAGTGGAAATGAACTCATGCAGGTATACTTTAGCCAACACGTGCTCATCTATAGTTTATGGACATTAGAATAATGAATTTAAATTTTCATAGTGAGACACCTGCAAAACAAGCAAACGGGGTTGACCTCATCATCTATCTACATTGTTCTCAAGTCACTTCTTCATAGACTTGATTGTTTTCAGAGGCACATACAATAGAATGCAGATGAGGGCAATCTATTCTGTGAGACCACTTGTGTTCACCACTGTGTATGTGTAATGGGAAGAAATTTGTTTACTAAATGTGCTACTAAGTGTCCACACTGCTCTGTGTGTGTACACAGGTATACAGCATTTATATTACTAGGAACAGTAGTATGGTCCATGCAGTACTTGGCATCTTAACTTTTTACACATCTTTAGTATGCTTTTGGTATATATTTTACTCCAGCCCTGGTTGCGTTGCAGCCCAGTGCATTCACATAGATACACACTGGGCTTGTTGCATTCCGCTCACATCTCAATGACAAGGTTTATTACCCATCAGCCAGCGGGACTCCTGGGTGACCTGTTCATTTTCTGGTGTCTTCAGTCAGACCAAATCATTTGCCTTGCAAGACATGCCCTTTCCTTGACATAAAAACAGGGTAGCATGGAGTAACAAAAAAAAAAAGGGGGGGGGGGGTAAGAGAGAAGTGGACAGATGGGAGCTTTTGATATTCCATAGTCAGGTTGTATCTGTAGCTCTGAATATTTTGTGACAGCATATCTCTCATGGGGTCATCGTTTAAAGAGGGAAAGTCTTTTATGAATGCTGCCTGTATGCTTGACTGGGCCTGAAAGGACACTTTAGTTTGTGGAGGTCAGTATGGAGATGAGGTACGGCTGTGTGAAAAATATTCCAGTGTGCTTAAGTGGAGATTTGTGTACAGATGGTTAAGTGCCCACTACCAAGGTCTATATGGCCCCTGTTGTAATGCCCGGTAATAATCCTCGCCACTGAAACTGGAGCTTGCTGTTGCCAATGCCCTCGCGGATTTATCCTGAGGGTGGACTCATGTTAACATTATCAAATTGGCCATTTAAAGTGAAGTACTGTACATCTGTCCGAGATGTGGGTGGAAAAGTAGTATAACCTCTACTTTAGTTCAACAGGCATAGAGGTATGAGGTTACTTCTCCCTGCTGTTGTGTTAATCTAGCAAAATCCTGGATGGTCACAATTGACTTCTCCACATGGGCTTGGAAAAGGCCTTTTTTTTCCAGCCAGTGTACTTCACTGTTCATATTTGGTCCTCTGTACTTCATTATGTCTCTGTTAAGGTGCAGTGGGACAAAAAATATTCTGATTCCTAATGGCTAGCCCTCCTTTCTCACAAACACTTGCTCTCTTATCACCTACTGTGAACCACTCTCTAGCCAAAGTCTGGCCTCGCTCCCACCAGCAGATGTTTCCCCTCGAGCTGCGGCCAAAAGTGACTGGCTTGACAGAGATGAAATTTACAGTGCACCTCTACTCATCCAGTCGTCACATGGTTGAGTGAGCAAGAAAAATAGGGAGAGAGATAGGGAGGGAGGGAGAAAGAAAGAGAAAGTGCCACCATGAAAATAATGAGCAAAAATGGCCACACAGTCAAACAGACTATGTAGGAGTTTGGCTGTAAAGCAAACTGTATGTGTGCTGTTAACAAGGTAGTGTGTAAGATTTTCTGCATTTGTAAAATGTGATCAAGAACTAGTTAATTATAATGAATAATTCATGCATCACCTAGCTGATGTGGATCTGTTGGGCTGCTCAGAATCTTGTGTCTAAGTGGGAGAAGAATAATTAAAGAACAAACTTCCAGTGGAATGTTACTAATATTACATTATGTTGTCTACATTTTCAGGGAGCTCCAAACGGCAATTGTCCAGTTGTAGCTTAGCAACCATAATTGGTGGACCAAGTCGGTCACGTTTTTGATTTTCTTCCACATGTTGGAAGGTGTATGCATGTGACTGTGATAAGAGTGATAATGGTATCTTTGCTTTGTCTTTACAAAACAAAAAATGTGAAAAAGTATAGGGCGTGGATTACACAGTGGGTTGGTCTGCTGTAATGTAAGTTGCAAATGTTAGCATGTCGAGCTTATTGTCTTACCAGTAGTAGTAACCTAACCATGTAATGGTTGGAAACCCATACTGTTAACAATAAAGCATCATTATCCTTCAATGTGAGTATATATCATTGAGGCTGTGCCACATGTTTGGTTTCTTCACAGTGAGTTTGTATGCACCTTTTCTACCTACACGCCTGCCAGTATGACTTTCTGGTGTGCAAAAACTTCGTCCATATTGAGAATTTTTTTCAATGAAAAATTACTTTCTTATACTTTTTATTGAAATTTAAATCATGTGTCACTGATTTCTAAAATTAGTATTAAAAATCACCCTCAAAAATTCAGAGGCTAAAAAAATGGTGGATCTTAATACCCTGATTTTTCAGTATATTTTACAGCACAGGCCCTGTCTGAATACAAGATGCCTCAAGAGACTGTCACAGAGAGCTCACAGATGTCACAGCAGAGTTCCCAGAGAAACATACAAATTGGATCTATAATTACAGGAGACATTTGAATTTCATCATAACTCCCACAAGTGTTTGCTGCCAAATGCTGAGATATCAAGTGGTATATGCACTATTTCTGTAAAATACAAGAGAATTGTCTTGACTGTCTGCCAGCCACTGTACCAGTCAAATGGTTATTTTTTATTCTATTAACGCCTGGGGCCTGCACTCCATTCACTCCATTCACTCCATCCACTCTGGCCCTGTCCTATGGAGAAACATCCTTCCTTGTCCACCTCCAACACTTTGTGTGAGAGCTACAGCTGCAGAGTTAGTTAGAGAGGAGCCTTTGTTTGTGTGGGTACTGAGGAAATGCTTTCCATATTATTAAAGATATTACATCATATTTCATTAGTATCATTAATATTGTGCAGATTGATATTTTTTTAACTGTTAGTTCTTGTAGATGTATATTTTGTGCTCCTTCAAAAACAAGATGCTGTTTCTGTGATATAAAACATGAACAATTAAAAGCATGCCAATCACTGACTGTCAGCAGCAGGAACACATGCAGGCTACTCTTAAGACTGGACTGTGCTGGATTGGCTGATGACTCATTTTCACATACCATCCTGTTCATTTTGCTTACTGGGTTGTGTAGCGTTTCATTATATTTCACCTCTGTTACTGTAAGATCCTTATTTCCATAGAATCACATCATCCTATATTTGTAATACAGCCAAATGAATATGTTTTCCTTTTGTACTTTTGATGTGTCGATGCACTTGTTGCAGATGCAAGTCAGTGAAGGAACAAAACAAGGTTTGTTGAATAAGCTGTTCTGCCGTGATGCTTTCTGCTTCAGGCTTTTGTGTTGTAAATACCACATAAAGATGCAGAGAATATGCTTAAATTTGAGAATAAAGCCTCTATTAATTAAGAATTTGGCCAAGTGTGCCTCGATGTGGCCTCTCAGTTGTAAATGTATTACTGGTAAGGAGCCAGAGTATAACTACTAGTGCTTGATAATTAAGCCTCATTCACCTCCAAACTGCATGTATTACATGCAATATCATGGAGGGGTTCAAATCACTTTTGAATGTGATATATGTCATGGGTAAATATTCATGCATTAAAACACAGTTGTGCATTCTCAAGTGTCATAGCTGAACACAGATGTTGTGTTTTGCCACAATTCGAATCTATCTACTATGCACATGCAACACATTTTTTGCAGTCTAAGCTGCTTTGCTCTCCTCACTTTTTCTCTCTAGCTGATGATGCTCTTAAATAGTCTTTAATCAGCAAGCTTGTACACCAGCAGTCTGATGGTGCCACTGCAGGACAGATTTATGGAGGAAATAGTCATGTCCTTTCTCCACTTTCCACTGCTCTTGACAGCATTTTGCAGCATTGACCGATCCAAAAATAGTTGTTGCCCACACGCACACACTTCAAGACAGAAGTCAGTGTTTCCCTGCCTGTGCTATTGGTGGCTCAGGATCATTTTAAGTCTCTAAAATGTATTGTTTCACCATATGTATCACTGCTCCCAAGCTCACTGCGTTGCCTTACCAAAATTAATCATTTGGTACTTTCTTGGTGCTTGCATGTCATGATTGGATGCGCTGGCTCAGTTCAGCTGGGTGTTTGTGTACTTGGCAAATGTCAGTGAAGGTGCTAATGCTTCTGGCTGTTTTTCTCAGGAGACTTTTAGCTTTACTGTGGTGCCTGTTTAGGAGAGCAGGGTAGAAAACCGTAGATACAGTTCATTATAGGTGCCTTTTTGTAGCAGGGTTTTTATTGCTTACCCACAGATCTGCTTATGGGTGATGTCATGGTGCCTGCTGGTATGGCTGCTAAGCTAAGCTCTTATGGTGACACTATCTACCCATGCTCAGTATTTTGGTTGCTTCCTCTTTGGCAATACATTGAGGTGCTTCATGCTGTTGAATGCCTGTGTAAGCACTTGGTTAGTTTCGAGGTATTGAGGTTTCTCCTAATGTTGTTGGCATTATTTTACTCTTCTACTTGTCTGGGGTAATATGTGTAACCTTACTAAGCACCGATTTGTGTGATAGTGTGCCTCACTGTTCATATATCATAATTTAGGCCCAAACAGCAGAGCTTGTTTAACTTTTCTGGATTAGCTGCTTTATCAGTGCTGCCTGTCATTGAAGAGATTTTTTCTGCCCCGAGTCAGGAATCTTGATCTTGTAATTTGAGAAAGTTGATAGATTGTTTGCCGCAAGGTTGATGTGTCTTAGCATTATGCTGCATATCATATCTGTTCTGAGGCTTGTGTGTAGTCCTCTCTTCTTTTCTTTACACTTTTATCATCTGGAACTTTATTCATTCTCTAAATTACACCTTCAAAAGCTTGCAAACAAGTGTGCACTGTGTTACTGACGCATAGGAATGCAAGAGCTACATTTCATTGTGCTACTTTCAGCACAATGTTAAAATCAAGGAGTTGTTGGTGGGTTTTGCCTGAACAAAGCATTGCCCATCTACACCAGGTAAAATACAAGTAATCCACTGCCCTAACTACTGGAAGCAATTAGGGTTTAGTGCTCAAGGTCACTCTGACATGTAGAAAGGAGTATCTGGGGATCAAACTCCCACCCCTTTGGTTGATAGACAATCTGCTCTACTTCCCTCAAAGCGGACGTACAGGTTATGCACTCTTACGAATGAGTGTGTTCTTCAAAAACTAGGTGGCCTACATTTATAACATGGCTGGATATACTTTGCACAAGAAGAGCCAATGTTGAGACTAAGCCAGAGTGTAAGGAACCCCAAAATCTACTGCACAGCTGTGTAGCAGCATTACTTACCTCCTGTGTTGGGGTCTGCCGGGGATCTGGCATTTGGACAATGGACAAAAAGATACTAGACAAAATAATGAGGGAGGTTAGTTCTGTCCTGGGGTGTTCTTTTCGTTTCCCTAGAGTATGTGGGGGTGGAAGACTGATGACCAAACTATCTATTATGTGCAAAACCTTCCACCCACTGTGTGCACCATAAGTGCATTTGACAGTGCCTTCGGTGCCAGGACTCTCCACCTACAGAATATGAAAGAAGCACCTCCTCCCTCCAGTTTTGAGGCACTGCAACCACCTCCCCCCTCAGCAGATCACAGTAACACCTGAACTATAAGACAGCCATAACATCCAGGTGTTTTTAACTGCATCTAATTTTTTTGCCCATTGTTTTGTCTTGCAACATCTGTTATTCTTCTCTGCCTCACTAAGCATTATCATTATCTTCTGCTAAGTGTGCCCTGTACAGCTGCTGTTCAACAGTATCACAGTAAACAAGTACAATTCTGTTGAATCACTTAGTCACTTTCACTTAAATATTATGTTCTACTTTTTTCACAGTGTATATTGATGCCTGATGCTTCTTTTATTTTATATATTTCTCCTTATTATTGTGTTTTCAGTGAGTTGTTTGTTAATACTCTTAACTTTGCTGAGCATGACCTTGCTTTTAATTGACCTGGCCCTCTGTTTTCTTCACCACTGTGGACTTCTACAGTTCATCAAGGACTTGCTGTAAATTCACAATGGATTAATTTTTCTTATCAAGTGGTTTGATATTAGAGGAAGAACATCTGGATCACAATGTGCAGCCTGGATGAAATGGGGGTATGTTGAGTAAGAGAAGTATGCAGAAGTGAGCATTTTTCATGAAAATATGTATACCAAAGGAGAAAAATTAGCTATGTAGAATAACATTTTAACAACAAAACATTACTTTTTTACTTCAGTGACTTTGGCTTATGAGAGAGAAATAAGATATCTCCCCACTAAAGATAAGGAGCTTGCCAAAGACATTGTGAATCATTCTCCTTTAATAGCCAATAATGGCCTATAGCAAGTCTACAGAATGCCTTATTGCCAAATATCAGAAAAAGATAAAAGAAAAGAAAATGTTAAGATTTCTTTTTTTTTTTACCCCACTGCACCCAGGTTGTAAACTCATCTCTCACCTTCATTAGAACAAAACACTTTTGGAGCCAACTGCTGATGGAACTACCTGAGGCCAATGAGGTGTGATTAACGTAGAGCAATGCTTGGGCATGTGTTATCCCCCCCTCGTAGGCCCAGCACAAAAAGCGAGGTGTCTCCCTACATTTCAAACCATGCATCTTGTTAAAGCAGTCTGAAGTGCTGCCACCCAGAAAGGCTACATTTTGAAGCCTCTCTAAAGCCTGTTGCCACACAGATGGTACACAGCATTTACTTCAGATACAAAGGTTAATCATAGCTTCTATCGGCTAATTAGAAAAACAAATTGTATGGGGTTGCTGAGTGAATATTAAATACATGCTTCTCATTTGATAACTGGGATGACTTTGTAAAGACAAGATTGTTGTCACCATATATCTAGCAATTCAATTGGGCTGTGTTTTGGCTTTACCAGTGTTTTCAGTGATCAGTGTTTTTTCCCTTAAGAAGATAGGTCATACACAGAACTGTCATATGAACTGTGACATAGAGGTATTGGCTCTGATATGACACATTTTTGTATGTGAAAAAGAAATTTGACCATAGCTATACTCAAAAGCTTGTGAAATGTCTCTGCTAATGCATTCCTGTCTTATTGAGCTATGTCCTGGTAATAGATTACAAAGTAAATGAGAAAAGAAAATTATTTCAGAGTTAGAAATAGAACTTGATGGCCAAATAATTTGTTTAATAATGGAAAGTCACACCATTGCCCTGCAGTAGAGCCAACACAGCAGTGGGTCCAAGTAGGATGTTAAACATCCTCTGAGGACTTTTTTTTTTTTTTTAACATTGACGTCTTTGTTAGTAGGAGCGGTAATTGGAAGACAGAAGGAGTGAGTGAGACAGAGAGAGAGAGTATGATATGTAAACCTACTCAGTGGTCAGAGCAAAGATTGAAATTAATTTTAGAGCAGTTAGAGTCGTGTCTCTCCAAGCCATGTGTGGGTGTTCGTTTGATACTGATAATATTACAGCTGAACTTGCTGGTTCATTTTAATGCACATTTTAATTCATATCTACAGTAATGCTATGCGGTAGATAGATACAGTATAGATGTGTGGCAGGAACAAGCGCTCTGTACTGCAGGTACAATAAGAAATACATCCACCTCTACAGGATAACATGTTTAGATATTACAGTTACATGTAGAACACCACAAATGCTGTGGTTTCTCTCCTTTCTCATGGCAGAGTGGCAGAGTGTGTCAGTAGGGTGTAAGAGGAGATTACATATTCAGACTTTCTATAGCCTTGATATGGAGTATCTTGTTGTGTAAAGTTTCCAATGTTTTTTGGCTGCATTTCATCTTACCTTCTCTCAACAAAATCATTTACAGTGGCTTAGATATCAATTTTTTAGGAGGAACAAATGTTTCATTTTGCATGAGTATTGTATCTCTTTTCTAAAAAGCACAAATGGATGTCAGATGTGTGAGAGATGCAGTTATCCTAATAGCCGCTTTGTATGTCGGCACATTTTTAACTTATCATCTCATGAGTGTATTTGAGAGGTCATCATCACATGGGAATAGATCCCGCTGCGTTTCCCAGATGAGCCGTTGTTTTCTAACTCATCCATGGGCCCGCTGACAGTAATAGCATGGTCTATTTGAAGTTGTAGTTACACAGTGACAGTTACAGAGATTTATAGGAGGAGAGTGCTCCTCTTTAAAGCATCCTGTCCCATTTTCTCCCTGTTTACAATAAAATGCCATCGCTGCAGGAGAGTCTGTTGCTGCTTTACATGTCCTTTTGGAAAATGTGTTTATCTGTATATGAGTGTGTGTGTGTTGCACATGCATCATTGCGTAGGAACATACAGAATGCATTTATGTGCGTGAATGAAGTTCTCATTATGCCATCATGTTTTTTGGATCAAAGTCATAACCATTATCATCACAGAGTAGATAAGAGATATTAACCGTAATGCCTTGTAAACTTTCCATGCACAAGGCAGTTTCAAATCACAAATATTTTTTTTTCTTTAAACCTGAGACTTTAAATTTAATGATCATCAACTATCGCCTCTTAACCAGAAATGAAGATGACTTTGGCCTGATCCTAAGCTTTTAATCCCACTCAGATGTGCAAAGTCATGAATGATTAAATGAATGAAGATGGGAAAGTCGACTGTTTTGGCATCAATGGGAATTTACATGGATGCATGCTCTTGCTATGACCATTGCTTAAACCAATGATAAATTTTCCTATGTTAGTACTGTCATAGATCAGGGCATTTTATTTGAATGTCCCTTTTTACCGTGAAGAACTGAAGTGACAGTTACTTGTCAACAATTTAACAGTTACTTTTAGTAATCTT
This sequence comes from Lates japonicus, assembly GCA_033238685.1. NCBI lineage: Eukaryota > Metazoa > Chordata > Actinopteri > Centropomidae > Lates > Lates japonicus. Next base: position 1,075,041 of record BRZM01000036.1, read on the forward strand.
GTTTAGATACAGAGCACACAGTGTCTCTGAGCATATGCTCATTTACGCCAACTTCCCTCTCACCATCTCCAGACAAATTAATTTCTGGGAGTTGCCTTCAGCTGCGCGTCTGGCCATCGCACAGCTGTTGCAACCAACTGCAGCACTTAAAAACTCCCTCAACACTATGAATCATTCAGTTTGGCAAAATATCCAGGACCACTACATTCAGTCTAAATGATGAAGTACTTAATCATCCTTTACCTTCATTAATGAAGCATAGAGCAGAATGCAGTATTTTTAAATCAAATTAAAGAAAAAACTATATATTTCTGTCACTGCAGGCAAAATCTAAACTAATGATCATATCATTGTTCTTCTCTCCCCTGCCCAACTTCTGGCTTGTCATGCACTGCTAATATGGACATCCACATCCACGCAGGCTCAGGTCAGTGCTGTTCATTCTGTACATATACTCTGCTTTAGCTAATGAAGAGAAATTGCATGCCAGATCTGTCGTAGTCACATACTCTGTGACCCTTTTGGTCGAGAGAGAGAACAATAGTTTGATTAGAGCGAGTGTTACATGGATTGAAATAATTTACGTGAAGTGCATTTGGATGATATTTGGTCTACTTTTTAACACTGACATTTTCTAGAGAATGCTAGAACGTCATTATATTGTGAATAATGGGTAAAGCTTTCAAGAGTGTGCTCAAAGAAAATGAGCCGGCGATATCATTCTTGTATTGCTTGTCTGAAAAAGAAAAATTCATTTCAGAAGTGTCTATAGGAGAACAAAGGAGCAGAAGATAGAAATTGTCCACATTACATTTAACCAATGAGAAGATCTGGTCTCTGGCAGCTGAATCTAACTGATAACCTGTTCCTTTTTCCCCTGGGATGAGAGCTCCTAGTAAATGTGTGTGACCCAAGATGTACTTCAGAGCAAATGCTGTATTTTTCTGCTCCACATTTGTGTTGCAGTGCACCAGCTTTACCCTGCCAACAAATGATTTAATATCTGTCGGACAACTTATGTGTTATAGAACTGTAACCCATTTTTGTAAGAGCTATGGTCACATGATTTCTTACTGAATAAATGGTGTAAAGTGCTCAATAAATAGTGAATGTATTGTGGGAAGTGCCTCGAAAGTTGTTTTCCTGGTGATGAAAATTAGCTGTTAAGTTGGAATTGGGGTTTTCTGCAGTACCGCTGGAGAAAGTTGAAAACAGAGCAGTTGCCAGTTTACCCAGCAGGGGCATCTGCGGGGACAGATGGGAGATGATGAGGGTGTGTAATAGGCATCTGTGTGGCCCGTAGGGGAGTGAATACTCCTTCCCTCTCTCTAGTCTGCACACACACACACACTTACAGACACCCATTACAGCCTGTCATAGCTTTTTCCACAAATTGTCCTCTAGAGTATACCTTTTACTGTGGCAGACTGTTACATAGATTGAGAGTAAACATGTGTTTACAGGAGCATTGTGTTGGCTGCTCCCTTGGTTATACAGACATGCCAGAGTCACTTTTTGAGTGGGGAAAGGTGAATAGGCTCAATATCCAGCCAATTACATCCTCAGCTGAAGGACCTATTGCCATGGTCATTGTTGTTTTACACACCCCATGCTGTTCTCTCCATATCATGCAAAGGCTTTCTTTCAGTGTAAATAAAATACTTGTTTGTCTTTTCTTGCAGCAGTAGCATGTTAAGTGCCCATCAGTTAGTTCAGAGCCACTCTGTGATGAAAGGTGCACTTTCGCTTGTTCAGGTGTTGTTGAACATACCTTTTAACTTTTGTTACAATTTATTCCAGTGCTTTCCATTATGCTATTCCATTAGGTTTTTAGCCTGCCATACTTTGAATAAAGAAAATATATGGGTCATCATCCTGATATTAAACTCCAGCATCTCTGGCAATACTAAATATGTCTTCTCTTAAGTGGGAGTAGTGCACATAGACTCCAGAAAGAAGCATTCATCTCTCTCAGCATTCAGCAGCATAAGGCCTAATGTTAAAAACAAATGTGGTAAGAAAAGAACACAAGCACACACATGAATGAAAAACAACATTTAGACATGTATAGATTCTAGATTAAAATAAGAATCTATACCTGAGAACAAATGAGTACTCTTTCTTTTTTTTCTTGTTAGATCTGCGAAATGAAAACCCATGAGGATTAGTGGTTTTAACCTAGAGACACCTCATTAGAGTAATATGAAAGGTGAAAGTATTCCTAATATCCTTCACATTTTCTACAGGTGTATACACCAACTATTCTTATCGGTACATGAATGTGTGAGTGTGTGAATTTGGGGGAGGGGATGCTTGTGTGTGAGCCGTTTTGTACGTGTGTCCATTTATTTCCAGGTTACACACTCTGCTGCTTTCCTCCTATTATCCCTAATGTGTGTCCCTTTTCCTCTGTGTATCTGTGTGTCCATTCATGTGTGTGTTTGCACACACATGTGTACAGGTGTACGAGGCCATGCCGTGCCACAGCGAATGCAGCCAGTTCGAGTGGAGGATGGAGCCCTGGTCCATTTGTACCATCAACACTGTGGATGACCTGCCAGCCTGCGGGGAGGGAGTCCAAAGCCGCAAGATCAGGTCAGTGAGCGGGTTAGGCTTGGCAGACTGTTAGCCTGGCACTGCATCACAGACTGGAAGAGGTAGACTGGCAACGGTCCTGTAGCTGGCTCTCACACTGGTCCTAACACTTGCAATGCCAGGGGAAAACAGTCAAAACAAACTACTGCTTCCTAATGAGTGTTGTTAGATTTTTTTTTTTTTTTTTTTTTTTTTTTTTTTTTGCAGTGCCCTTTTAGTGGTTTAGTAATAGCCACAGAGGAAAGCAGTGAAGTGCTGACCTTTTCTGCAGGCAGCAGTGTGCACAGGTGCTGGTATTTGATTATACACAATTGAAAATAGGAAATGGCAAATTTGGAAACTATGTCACTGTGTCAAAAGCAACTGAATTGGCCTTGTTAAGTATATTGTATGCCCACCTTTACATGTGAGTCACAACTGCAGATCTAAAATAGGTCATTATCCATGATTTATTATTATTTGAAGTCATTTGAACAAACATTTTGTTATTTTTGTAGTAAACCAAAACATTAAACAGGCTTTTGAGCCCATGTTAAACTTAGAAATAGGTTTTGAAACTCAACAAAAGGACCCAGTTAGCAGTGCCCCTGAGACTACTTATACAGGTACATCTGCTGTTCTGCTAGGTGTGTGAAGAAGGGAACGAGTGGGGAAGCCAGCAGTGTGGAGGACAGTCTGTGTGATCAGGAGGAAATGCCACCCAGAGCCCAGGTCTGCTTTCTGGCCTGCCCCAATGACTGTGTTGTGGCACCCTGGGGACCTTGGAGCAACTGCTCCCTGGTAAGGAGCAATAACTGAGTGACTGTGTTCTTGGTTAGTTGAGAGACTGTGGGGTAGCAAGCTGGCTGATTTACTGTTATTAATGAAAGGATGTATTATATATTTTGAAGCTTTTACAAGAGAAGGTGGATAGGGCATTAATAATGACATATATTGATAATAGGTCTTCTTTTTCCTTAATTAATAATGATAAAAATGTGTAACAATTGATATTTCACCTGTCTTTAGGAGGATTCTCAGTTTGAACTCTGGTTAATTTTTGACTCACATTTTTGATTCTTCTTAGGGTTAAACCCCACATCTTTAAAAGAAAATTGAAACAATTAAAACAATCAGCAGATGCAGTAAGATAAGATAAGATAATCCTTTATTAGTCCCACAATGGGGAAATTTACAGTATAGTTAAAATGAGCAACAATACATCCCCAGTATAGGGACTGAGTCAAAAGTGCTTAGACTTGCTTTAAAAAATAGTTTTTCATCTTTTCTTTTTCTAAATATTGATATTTAAAAATTACAAATCAGGGAGACGTTAATAATAAATTGCAGTTGTGTCCATCAAGTTGTTCTATAGTATTGTGTGTTTTGAAATCACATTGAGCATTGCAACGGTCGGTATTGCAAATTAAATTGAGTTTACTAACGCACCTCCGTTCTCCAATGAAAGTTAGCCCTCAGGCCAGAACTATGTAGCATACACTCCCCAGTGATTGCAGCCGCAGGCTACTGGTTACATGGCCATGTGGGCGTGGTATAGGTTTCCTATCAAACATAACAGTTCATTGGACTGGAACACTGGAGTCACAGAGAGAACAGTTTGGGGCAAAGAGATAAGAAAGATTACTTAATTAGTCAGAGTTTTCTCCAGATACATTTTGTTTCATTTAGTCATTCAATGCACAAGGCTTGGCAGCACTAATAACATCAGTAAAAATCTGCCATTTAATGCATTTATTGATATTACAGTGTTTAAGACTGTTACCTTGAGAGCCAATTAAACTGTAACAGCCATATAAAATGCTTATAGATGATTTGTTTCTATAGTTAAATGCACCCTGAAACACTTCAACACATGAGGGACAGTGGAAATGGTGGTATTTGCATTTGTATGTCAGTCAAGGTCAGTCAAACAAATTGCTAAATTCTGAAATAGGGAGGGCTTAAACAATGACTAAGGGTTAGGGTTTTAGACTTAAATATTACAGCTGCATCTACTGTTTTTGGATACTAGAAAGCAGAGGAACTCATGCCTCTGTAGGATATTTAAGATAAAGATGTCAGCTTTTGCACATTCCAATCAATAATAATGAAAAAACTTTAAATGCTTTTAAAAAATAGGGAAAAAAAGGCTAAATGTTATGTTGCCTTTAATATACCCAACAGAGCTCTAAATGATTATATCAGCGTAAAATTATTTTGCACACTATGACCTGTATAAATACAGTGATCTTCCAACTGCAAGCAACTGAATAATAAATGAGGGATTTGCACACTGATACATCCTACCCATACATTTAAGCTGATTTGCAGTCACTTCTAAGAGGAACTGTCAACTACACTGTAATTAGGAAAGTCAGAGGTTTTGAACTGTTCTCACACTGTTTCACTAGTTTTTCACACCTAACCTTTGCAAAATTCCACAACCAAATGACAGAGTCCACTCACTGAATTATTCTTGACACTTGCTCCATCTTCCACCCAGACAAGCGTCTCATCCTCAACTATGCTGACTTCTGACTGACTGAGATGTTATACTTAGAAACACTGATGAGAGATAGGCAATACACATATAAACTCTTAATACCATGGCAGGAGAAATCTTATCTGCAAGTGGATAGTAGGATAGAAGAAGTCTTTAATGTAAAATACAGTACGCTGGTCCACTGTAATTGATAGTTGTATAGCCCCGGGCCATTCCTGTACTAAGCTGGGAAGAGGATGTTGTGCCGTGTGTGCAGGTATGTGATGAGGTCAGTGGTATTGTGGGGTCCAAAGGTTGCATAGTGATGAAGGGCAGCATCCTTGGTAATAACAGTGTGATGTTTCCCTACACTGTCCACATACATTCACAATGACATGATGGGCAATGATGTTTCTCCCTCAGTGTTGTTTTAGTTTGTTAAAGCCAGCTATGCCTATAAAAATGCAGTTATGGGGGATTGTATTTAGGTTCAAGACTCTCGGCAACAGACACAAATCACACAGTATCAAGAATAAGCCAGAGTGGTCATTATGCTGAAGCACAAACAGTAAATACAGTAAAATTAAACATTTGTGAGCATCAGCTTAAGTGGGTTCAAACTGTATCTTACATTTTTGAAGGCAACCACAATGAACTGAGAACCAATGGTTACCTATACTTGGAAGGCAAGAAACCACATTCAACAATCTTCAACATTACTGTACATGCTTCAGATTTCAGACAATTTGTTGGGGTAAATCATGTTATAATATTGGTTTAGAACAATAGTTTTCAGTGTTTACCTGGGCTTCTTCCTCATTAGCTTCCAAATACAAAGATACTGGCATTCTGAAAAAAGAAACACTTAACACATTTATGCTTTACCAAACATCATATTCATATTCAACACAATGTCTACTCATAAGCTCTAGCACAGCTTGGGGCAAATTTTGAAATGGTTATGATGGGAATCACAAGTTCCAAGACAGAAGCCATAGCTCCCTGTGGGCAAAGGGCAATCGTCCCCTCTAGGTTGCTGTTCCATGTAAAGATGATTATGTTTTTTCTTTTCTTTATAAAGGAATTGGGTCCACCAATCTATCCAATTTGTCTAAAGAGCTACTTAGTTATTATTGCTCAAATTTTTTTGTTGGTTAGTGTTGCTCACCACCAGTTTTGTTCATTTTGCACACTGTGTTACATGTTAATGCTACTTGTTGGTATTCTGCTGTTTTTATGCCAATCTACATACACAGAGACATTTTTAAACTCAGGATTGCATGATTGGTTTTAGACATAAAGATCAACTGGCACAGAATCTCCAAACTGTGTGTTATTGTGTCTGTGTCACAGAGCAAGAGAGAGGTAGCATGTGAAGCAGAACTATTACTTCAATGCTGTGGAGTGATTTAGCACTTATTGTGACTGTGAAATCATCTTTCAAATTACAAATTAACAGATTTCATTGATTTTGTCACCTTCATGGGTTTTATTGGTCTAGTTATTTGACAGTAGTTAAAGTGGTGTGAAAAATGCTCTGAACACAACTGAGCTTTGCAGACTGTAGCACCTTATGTTATATGTGGCATACAAATGCATGTGTGTGACTGTGAGACTGTTGTGAAAACATTAGGGGCACAATGACTGCAGCTGATTCATGAGGCTCACACAGAGGTCCCTCATTAGGAGGTGACAGTGATTGAGGTGCATGTCGTGGTGCATCAGGAGCAGAGCAGCAAACGCAGCTCAATACAAAGACCTTCATCAGTAGAATCTGTCTTTTTTCTTGAGAGATCAGGCTGACAGTTCCCCCACATTCACGTATTACTTGCTCCTCTGTTCACAGTTTCCATTCCCCTGTAGTGTCATTTGAGCATGTTCATATTCTCATCATGCTACATCTGTCCCTTGGTAGATATTTGCTAGATGTTATACTCCAACAGTTCTAATAATTGCTCTCTTAATTATTATTACACTCATTCGCCATCTGCCTTGAACTTTGCCATGTAATAGTCAACAGAACCATGAATTCAGATTTCTCCCTATTACTATCACTAGCTGAATCTGTAAAATGTAAGCCCTTTCCTTTATTTCTAAGATTCAACTTAATCATATTAAGAGAGAAAATTTATTTAAATGGTTTCTAAACACAATTTCTAAAGTCTCCTGCCACCTCAAAGTCTCAAAGTCTCTGTTCAATAAGATAACATCTCCCCATGGCCTTAAAAATATAATCTGTATTATCTGATCTGTGTAGCAACTACTCTTTCAAGGCATTTTTTAGCATACCCATAGCAGGTTTTCAGCTGCATTTTAAAGATTTGCTGACTTTCTCTTAGGTTTTTAGGTAATCTACCAGATATTTTCCTGTGAGTTTAAAAGCCAACCCTTTTGACATCAGGGTTGTGGAAGAGAAGCAATTGTAGCAGCAGGTTTATTTACATCCTCATAATCGTTATATTAGGTAGATTTTGCTTAAGGAAGACACAGTATGGTGGAAGTCAGAAGTTACTAAGTGTTATGTAGCACCCAAGTTATCAGAAGCGAAGGATCTCACTTTGAAGTGACTAATTTGATAGATTTTTCTTTTTTTAAATGTGTTGTTAGGAACCAGTAAATTCTAATTTTAAACAAAGAGCTGCTGTCAACTAAAATATTGAATTTACCTTTTTCTTCAATAATATGATCAAATACAAAGATTTCAACACATTATCAGGAATATTTATTTTTTTCTCATCACCCCCTCTTTATGTTGTCTAAGTACTTACTAACATTGTTTACATGATGAGACTGTTTTTAATGAATCATTACCCATACAGAAAATGCTGCAGGTAATTTTCATGGATTATCACCAACAATGATACCATGAGAACCACTCATATTAACTCATATTGACATACAATCACATACACTTGCAAGTAGAGACACTAGTACACCTTAAAAAGATGCAAACACGCACACAAACACGCACACACATATACCTATGGTAAGAATCTTGCCTTTTGCATTATTACAGCCAAAATGATCAAAGAATCAAAAACTAAATGGACAAAAATGTCCTTAAGGTCACATAAAGGTTAAATATAATGTGTTAGTCAGTATAGGTCATAAAAGTAATTGTAGGAGACAGCTTTCAATTTCTATAGCCTACTGAAGGACTCCTAGACTCCAGCTGGTATCACTCCATCTCCCTCAATTCTACTAAACATAGAATTTTTTTTAATGCTGTCATTGTTGTACAGCAGTGTGACCAAGGGACAGCAAGAAACAGGAGCAGACGTATCCTCCGCCTCCCAGCCTCGGAGAACTCTGCCTGTCCAGAGCTGGTCCTGTCAGAGCCCTGCATCCTCAACAGCACCTGTTTCACCTACCAGTACAGAGTCTCAGGTAGGACGGTCTGCACAACCAGTCTGAGCTGCTAGTGGATGACAGACTGTTGTTAATATCCAGTGGGAATGTATTGAATTAAATGAATGTGAAGCAAGACTTGTGTATTTGACCAGGTTTGCCTGACTTATGCAAGGTTTAGAAAAACAGAGATTCCCCTGATAAAAATGTATGAGTAGGTTCAGGCTTGGGCGTAGTAAGGGTTAGTGCGTACAATTGTGCTGCAAGCAAGTGCAAGCAATGGCACACAACCTGGTCTGACAATGAGACTACTGTACAGGTATATTTCTGTGTTTCTATGTGTGTGTGAACTGCAGACTGGAGTACATGCCAGCTGAGTGAAAATGCCATATGTGGTCAAGGTTCACGGTTGCGTCTACTGGACTGTATTCGCAGTGATGGCAAGATTGTGGAGCTACAGAGGTGTGAGCAGGTAATCACTGTGTAGTAAGACCTCTCATTCATAATTGGATCCCACAGTTTAAAAGTTTGATTGCACAATCATAGTCTGAGAAAATCACATTTTCACAGTCATGTCGTAGCCTACTGTGTAAATATTTTTTTCAACAGGATGGATATTGAGATTTAATAGCTTTAAGTGTCTAATGCACACGTGGTGCAACAAAAAATACAGAGCAAAGATTTTTACTATTGTTGGAGAGTATGAAGTAGTGATTGATGTGACAGTACTCCAATTTCTCTTCTGTTCCCATTGGCTACTACATTAGTCAAGTCGCCCACTTTGTTAAAGTGAAAATGTTGCATCTAATCTCCCAACACCTCCATGTTTCACTAAGGAGTTTGCCACCAAGCCAAACACAACTTAATTTTATTTCCTTGATGTGATTGTGGACGGATAAATAGTTGCCTTGAAGATGCTGCGAGTAGCTGTGCAATTCAGCAACAGTAGTAGCAGCAACGTTTCTCTGGTGTGTTGCAAGCTGGATATCAGTCTTGTCTACACCCTGCAGTTAACATCTGGTAACCCAGAATCATACTACAGTGAGTGTCAGGAGCTTTACTGGGATAAAGGTTGTGATGTTGTGGCCACTGTGTTTAGTATAATGTTCATTAACAAGGTGATTGCTTCTAATAAAAATTCCAAAAATGTATGATTATAGCTCAATAACATTTGAAAGCAGCGTTAATGATAAAACTGTTTAATTGCTGCATCTCCACTGTCCTGAAATCAACTGCTGCCTGTTTAAAATATGGAAATGTGGGCGCTCAGTCTTTCTTGTTAGTGAGAATAATTAGCTGGCCCTCCTCACAGCTCTGCTCTTGTTTTCTACAGTTTGGTCTGATCAACAAGTGGAGGCTGTCAGAGAGCTGCGTGGTTGAATGTCCTGTCAGCTGTATACTCTCTGATTGGTCACCGTGGGCGGATTGCTCACACACCTGTGGTAGCCAAGGTAAACATTATGTGCCAACAAACTTAAACCAAAGGGAACACCAACCTGATGAACAGACACACAGCCGACCACATGTGCAGCACCTCATTATTCCGTCTGCTCAGGCTTCCACCGAGATGTTGAATTGAGCATGAATACATTTAAATGCATTAAAATATTTACGCGTATGTGTTATCCAAAGCCTTATTATACAGGGAAACAGGGTGCTAATTTTTTTTCAATAATGTATATATTAATATTCTCATTCATTATCATTCTATGTGAAGCTCAGTTTTTTATTAACACAGGTAACTTTGCTTTATGAGGTTACATTTTAAGAGTAGCAGGTTCATTTTAACTAAATTTCATACAGCTCACCTTTACAGACGCCATAAATGATTCAGTGTTTCTAAATAAAATATATACTCTGGCTCTGCATTTCAAAAATGCAATTAGTAATCACCAGCCTGTGGCATGCCTGGCATTACTTTGAGAAAGTCAGGGTATAACCTCATGTAATATACAAAAGTTAATGAAGTTAACCTGAATGCATACATTGTTTCTTTGGCTTCCAGATACTGCCAGAAACTCCCAAAGCTTATTATTCTGATAATTAGAGACACTCAACAGTATCTTAAGTTCATCAATATTCATTTGTCGTTGGCTGTCTGACTGTTCTTCACAGTTAACCCCTCATTCCAATAAGCTCACACTTACACAGGCTTTCAGCTGGGGATTTAAGCTCAGTCTGTGTCTTTCACAGCACTGTCACTGTCGCTGCGACTCTGTTTCTGCCACTCTCTCAGTTCATTCTCACACATTGTGAAACACATCTGTCAGCCCTGATGAGGGATTTGCGTTGTATCTGTGTCAGACGATGCAAGGATCTTGTTTTGTCAGGATGCCAAGGGAGCGCTAATGTTTTTGGTTTGATTTTTTGAGATGGCAGTGCTGAACGTCCTTTTGCTGTGTCTGCCTGGGGCCAACAGAGCTCAGCATCTCCCCTGGCGTAGCACACACACACAAGATTTCTGTCTCTACTTGATGGCTGAGGGAGGCCGTGCCTTCACTGAGCCTCACGGGACCCAGCCGCTAAGCTGCTCTACAATGCACCAAACCCGCTATGTGGCCACTTCTTTTTTACTGTCACCATTTACTAAACATTTCCTGTCACACATTATTAATGGCTCACTTGAACAAAGCATTTATGAAGGAAACTGTTAGATCTGAGCATAAAGTGGCATGGTGACACAGATGTATTGTGCTGTTGCACTAATTCCTCTTTGTCATGAGGGAAATATTTTATGGCCTAAAGAGAAGGTGCAGCCTCTTTTCACTTCTAAATAAATGATTATCATTTATATCTGCCAAGTATTTTATTAACTGTTATTTTATGGCATCTTATATTTGTGCTGTGATGACTTTATGTCTCATGCTTGCAGTTTGGTGTATGAACCCCTCTGTGTTTTTGTCCTTTATTAACAGTTTTTATTTTTCAGCAGTTTCTCCTGTTAGCTCTGCGCAGTAGCTCTATAAAGTATTCAGCTTGAACATCCAGCTTGCAGCTTGCAAATGTACTTGAGTCTCCTCTGTTATATTGTTCTTAGTAACGGTTTATTCGCCTTGACGTTCTGCAGGTCTGACTGTGCGCACACGGCGAGTTCTGCAGGAGGCTCATGAGGAGGGTCGCCCCTGTCCCAGCCAGCTCAGCCAGACCAAACCATGTCCCATAAGGCCTTGCTATTTATGGCTGCTGAGTGACTGGTCCCCATGTGCTGTAGAGGTATGACCAAATATCTACCTCCATGTGATGTACTTACCAAGGATGCCCACAGTGCATTTTGCATATTATGTCAGTGGGGTTTGTGCGGATCAGTGGTGAAACCCACAGAAATGTATTTTAAGTTATTAAGAAGACAAAATATGTAGGTGTTTTTTTATACAGACTTGTAACGAACAGAATGTTTGCAGTCTGTATTACTCACCAAAGGGTATTGTGTTTGTCCTTGAGGTCTAATAAACTTTAAATTCTTTCTTTAAATCCAGCATTGTTTACATCCACCTTTCAGTCCTCTTCCTCTCTGCCTGTGTTGGAGCATGGCAGCTTGCTATATCTTGGCATGTTCCCACCACATGTTGGTCCATGGAATAGTGTGATATCATTGGTAGGACCATGTATTGCATCACCTGCGCACATGTGCATCCTTATGCAAACACACAAGATAAATAAAATGGATAGATAATATATTGAATATTATATTACCTTATTACTAATAATATACTACATATGATCCAATATGGTCCAGTTGTTAGGAATTCTAATCCCTTAAAGGAACAACACTCAACTTTGTTTCCATCTCATTGTTTTTAGGCACTAGTCCATATGATCAGAATTCTTTTACAAAATGCTCCTAACAGTTAATCAAATTCACCTAGATGCTTCTGTGAGGAATTTCATTTTTCTAAAGCTATAGTGATGAAACATCAGTAGGTGGATCTTAGCAAGGTCATATTTGTGTGTGCCTTTTTAAAAATGTTTTTCCTGCAGGGTGCAAAGTGCGGTGAAGGGTTTCGGAGAAGGAACCTGACATGTGTCGTCCACTGGGGCGACTGGCCCGAGTCTCCTCCTCAGCCAGTAGAGGAAGAGCTTTGTGGAGACAAACTGAGGCAGCAGATTCAACAGGAGATGGAGCAGCCCTGCTTTGTTCCCTGCCCAGGTAAAGCCGTGCTCAAGTATACTTAATGAACATCTTTACTTTTCAACTGCACTGGCAGCCAGTATATGAAGCTCAACAAGAGCAAAACTACACGATTGCATGAATTATTTATGACTGTGGTCATTTTGAATTCATAATATCAATAATTATTTGGCCTCGGTCACTTACTTTATAATCAATAATCTTGTTTCTGAACATTAACTAATTTGCTGGAGTCTGCCAATACACTGTCCCCTCTCCCAATTGGCTGACATTTTCAGCTGCTAAATAATTATTGCAAAATCAATAAAATTCATAGATTAACTAATGACCCTTTTAGCTCTGCATTGTCTGGTGGGACATGTCCAGTGACAACCAGAAAAAAGACACTTGGATAAAAGAAAGTTCATATTTTGTATCAACGTAGTACCTAAAAACATGCAAAAGTCTGTACTGAGAAACTTAAAGAGAGACAGATTTTACGATCAATTACTTGACAACACTATTGATTTTTACACTACATTGTGTAACAACCCAGGAATAAATGAGGCATGAAAAATCACTCTAACAGAAACAATTAACTGATCACACTGCTGAGAGCAATCACTCCTACTACTGTAGCCACGCTATTAACAGCTACAGTAGAGGAATTCTGCATGGGGAAAGCATACATGCCAATGCAAATGATTTTCAAATGACAACAATTCAACATCAGATTGAAAACAGTTTTAAGTAGGATCAGCTTTGATTACATTTATTGTTAATTTCATGCTATAGCAAAAGCAGTATATGATAAAAGGTGAGAGCAGCAGAGGTATCCAACAATAGAAGACTGAGGCTGTGAAAAACAGTGCGTGAGTTGCTGGGTTATATCAGCTATAACAGCCACTGATGTCATGAACCTCATCACAGTTTAACACCACAACTTTATTTGTATTGACCGGCTTCATTTCAGTTTACCAGTGAGACCCATTAGCCTCTAGACAAACAGTCACATTTACTTGAAGCTCTTGGATAGAAATCTAATGGGAAACTCTGTCCATCATTTTAAACATAAGGAAATTTGCCTTCTACGCCATCATGGATTTTTTGAAGTGGTTTATTTAATAAACAACATACACATCTTCAAAAACACTCTGCAGGCAATGTCTGCATTAACTCTCTATATTTCTCTGTCAACAACTGTTTTATTTTCTCATATAGACACATATGTTATGTGTAGCTACTGAAGAGAAAATAAGCACAGGTGCAACACAGCATTTCTATCTCTGACAAATTTCATCACTAAACTGCATCATTTAAGATCACGTGTCCCTGTCAATAATTACTATGTCGATCAGATGCTTATTACACACAGATTACACATTAAACTTCAGTGAAAAGCGATGAAGGTTTATGTGCTTAAATCTATCCAGCAGTGGCTGCTGATGTACTGTACAGCTGCAGTCATTGCTGGCAAAATGCGTCAGGGGCAGGTCTAGATCAGCTTGTTCCCCTTGGAATTTTAACAGTGTTACTGCATTCACTGTTGCCAGTTTGCAGTACACTTCAAAACACATGTGCGATGTTTTCTGTGATGGATAATGATAAAAGAGCACCAGTGTTGGCAGAGCGCTGCCTGTAGCTGTATCTTGGCCAAAAAATAAAAATAAGAAATAAAAATATTGGTTCAGCTTGGCACTTCCTGTGTGCTGTGCCATATCTCAGCAGTGGAGATGGCTGGATAGTGGAAAACTCGGTAAACAATGAAAAGGATTTATTCTTTACTTTTTTGTGATATTTTACCCTTCTCTTCCAATGAAGTGGATGATGATCGATGAGGTGCTGAATTCAGGCTAGATAGAGCTCCTCCACATTTTAGACATTTTAAAATTCTGTGGAATATTGGAATCAAGCTGTCACACTGTTATTAATTGATCATTTGGTGAGGAAGTTAAGTGCCTATAACATAAATATTACTATGATTTGAAATTGTATCTGTGCAATCAGACTGCACATGTTTAGATACATGTTACAGTGATTTAATTCATTGTTTGTTTGCACATGCTCGTGGTTGTACATTATATTCCAGTTTTGTTACTGCTGTAAAGCTTTTTAATGTATAGTATATAATATTTAGGCTATATGTGTTTATACTGTATATTTCTGTTTTGTTAGATTTTTACATTTTTCCCACAAACACAGATGGAGACTTATCAGGAAAACACAACCCACTGCACCTGTACCTGTGTCAAATACAGGTCTTGAATTTTGCACATTAAAATGGTCAACATTATTATTATATAAGTCACCATAGCAACAAGAACTCAGCAAATCATAGTTGACTGACACCCCATGATGCCAACTGGTGTTTTTCTTTTATCCATTTTTAGGCCACACTGTGACTACAGCATCAGTTGTAAGTGAAGGAGCTGGTGCCCAGCTGACAGCTATGACCTGTTTCACTTATCACTGTCAGGCTCTCCACCTTGAAAATCTATAATGACGCTTTATTCTCTGTAGGCGCAAGGCAGCTACACAAGTACCATACACAAGTATTATAGAAGTAGAAAAATAATACATCTGAATTGTTTTCATTTCAAAAAGAGAAATGCAAACATAATCTGAAAAAAAAGACTTCTCAGATTTCCTGTGGTATGGCTCTGGGCACGTGAGGCTGTTGTTAGCTTTCACCATGGAGGGATACCATCTTGCACTGCTTGCTTTCACTCATCTTTCTCTCACTCTCCTCCGATCCCCGCCTTGATTCATCACTCAAACCGCCTTCGCTGTGGGCCTTGGCTCAGGATCAAGACTGTTTGATGGGCAGAGCAGATGCGTGTGTGTTTGTGATGTGTCCGTTGGTGTGAAGGTGCCAGGCGCAGTGTAGGGGCCAGGGGAGGGGTTGTTGACACGTATGTGATGTACAGTACGTGTGTATGTGTGTTGCTGGTTGCCATATACTGCAGCTTTTGCCACAGCGTGTTTCCACAGCCGTAGCAGCATGGGGGAAGAGAGGATCCGTATGAAGATGAAACATAATGAGAATAGTCAATCCACAGACACTAATGGGCATTCGGGGTAGAGAATCAGAGGGTTGTTCTGGCTGTAGAGCTGTGGCAGTGGGTGATATCATTACAAGATGCACCATCAAGGATTATATATAATGGATATCAATGTTTGACCTTCAAAGAAGCCAGTGTTGACGTGTTATTTGTAGACTGACAGAGTACATGAACCAACCTTTATCCACTAAAAACATTTCCCAAACCAAATGAACTGTGCTACTCCTATGAGACACGTTTCAGTATTGGGTTTTGACTTTACAGTTGGGCTCTGCATTATAGCTTGTATTGTATAATTTATAACTCTGGTTGGTCTATTACTTCTGAATACCCACTGGGCTGTCTGAGTAATTTGTTTGTGCATTTGGTACATTATCAGCCGCAGATGTGTGCTGAAGTTGTTTTCGATCTCTTTTAAATGTTCCAGGAGCTAGCAGGGGAGGCAATAAAATGATCTCTGAAATAGTGGGGGCAAGCTGAATATAAACCGCCCTCAAGTATCTAAAAAGAAAGTCTCAGTGTTATTGACCAAGCTGTGCCTATCTGTGATGTTTTTCCTGTCTTTTTTTGTTGCCCTCAGGAGACTGCCATTTGACTGAGTGGTCATCTTGGAGCTCTTGCCAGCTGACCTGCCTGGAGGGGCGGAGCTTTGAGACCACCGGTCGCCAAGCCCGCTCCAGAGCTGTGATCATTCAGGTCATGGAGAACCAGGGCAGCTGCCCACATCAAATTTTTGAGACCCAGCCCTGTAAAGGTACTGAGGAAATTGCTTCTATACACTTCAGCCGTAGCCCTGTTTAAAACAGCAATAATCAATGCATCACATGACTACTTCTATCTAGAAAGGATCTCTTGAGTTGTGACAAACCCAGAGATAATTATCGCCGCACTTTAGGGTTCCCCTCAGCACCACAGAGCTTTATAGCATATTTCTGCTCATTGTTGTGATTTTCCAATCTTACTGTTCCAGTTCACTCTCACTGCTTTCAAAGTGTCGTTTCCAGCCAGAGACCAAACAGCAGAGAGACAAAGTTAGCCTGTGTCTGCTGTACATAGTGGAGCATTCAGCAGCTAAAGAGCCAGATATTTCCCTCTGGAAGTACTTAAATCCAAAAACAGAGCTAAACGGAGAGTGAATAATGGACTAACATTCATCATGTGGCCAGAAACTTGACTCCAAATGCATACTAATGTTGCTCCATAACTGCTGGACGTGTTATTAAACAATTGTTTGCTAGGGTGGTAATATGTCAGTGCTGTTTTAACAGCTTGTTTCCACTGCCCCTAAACTGACAAAAAAAATCACTTAATGCAGGTTTAACAAGCACTACAGCCAGGTAGGAACCCCAACCACTGAAGGTCAGCAAGAAGAGTGTGTTAAATTGGCCCTAATTCTCTAAAATGACAAAAAAAAATAGGGGACTAACTCAACATTATGTGAGTATGTATGTTGTCAAGGTCTTCAGAGCAGCTTTGTCTCTCCCTGTGCTTCAGTCACTGAACATCTACCTGTCTGTATGGAGGGAAATATCTAAAAGGTGATATTACAGTTGGTTTCGAAAGGGCCAATTCTGCTGTAAGTGGTTTGTGTTTGTAATGGCAAAGTTATTACTGAAACTAAGTTACAGCAGAGTTAGTGCTTAAAATCACAAATGTGATGAAAGGTTATCATTAAAGGGTCAGTATTTGAACCATCAAAAGGTAACACAACAAAAGTATGTGAACCCTCTCTGCATTGATTGGTCATAAAATAGTCTCTATTTAACATACACCTTTAACATTCACAATGCTGATGGAAAAAATAAGTGAACCCTTGGATTTAATAAGTGGTCAGACCTCCTTAGGGAACAATGTTTTCAAACCATAGCTTTCTGAAACTGCAGATCAGACCTGCACAACGTTCAGGAAGAATTTTTGGACCGTTCTCTCTACAGAACTGCTTCAGCTCCAATTAACCAGCTCCAATGATTCCTTTAGTTTTACTTCACTGAGGACTCTGCTTTGTGCCTTAGGGGTCATCTTAGCTGGGCACCCACCCCTAGGAAGAGTAGCCAGAGTACAAAATTTTCTTAATTCATAGACATTTTGTCTAAATGGGGACTGATGATATTGCAACCTTTTCCAACAGTTCTTGATCATAAGTCTTGTGAGATAACTATTTTTGCGATGCATGATTCACATCAGGGGATACTTCTTGTGAATATCAAACTCAAAGTGTTTGAGTGTTTTATATAAGTCAAAGTAGCTCTTACCCACACCTCCAGTCTTGTTTCATTGGATTAGACTCCAGGTCTGCCAACTCATGGCTCCAGTCAGCTTTTGTGGATTTTTTGTCATTAGCCAAGGAGTTCACATACTTTTTCTAACCTATACTGTGAATGTTTGAGTAGTGTTTTCAGTCTGGGCAAGAACTTTATATCAGTTTGTGTTATTATTCAAAATAGATTGTGCTTTATATTGTAACTTAGATTAAGATCTGACCATATTTTAAGACAAATGCAGAGAATTCCAAAGGGTTCACCTACTTTATCTTGCCACTGTTTTGCTACTTGATGCTTCTGATTACTGACTCTTCCCAGATACAGTATGTGTCTTACAGAGGACACTATGTGTCTATTGTTTCTGAACCTATACCACAGAGTCTTTGCTCAAATATTGTAATCTTGCCCACTCTATTTTCCCTTTTTAGCAAGCTTTTACTTACCTTACTTTACCTCACATGTGACTAGATTCCTTAAATGTGTGGCATTAGACTCAAGTATATTTGACTGTTCTCTGCTTCAAATCAGTCTCCCCCTATAGCTCCAATGCAGGGAGAGAGATAAGAAATGTATTTTAGTCATTTGCAACCAATTTCTACCATCTAATTTTCTCTGAAGTTGCCTTGGTCTCATAGCACATTGCCTACCTTATAACATGAAGTAGCAGGGCAGCAGAATTAGAGGTGGTTAATGTCCAGGGGAGCTTGACGATAACGCTGGATTCCCAACACAAACTGCTAATGAGCATTGTCTCTGCCTCTCTGCCATTGCTACAGAGGGAAAATGCCACAGTTACCAGTGGAGGACAGGAGGATGGAACAACAATGAGAGAATAGTGTGGTGTCAGCGCTCAGATGGTGTCAATGTCACAGGTGAGTTTTTTCAGTGTCTCCTCGCCAGTCTAGATGGGTCATGCAGAGACATTCATGGGAACACACACAGACTCACAAGCTTATATAAATATGAACATCTATGCATACCTGGCTTAGAACAGACTGCAGCTGTCCCAGTTCTGCTTTTGTTCCCCTGCACTGAACTGAATCAGTGTGAACAGCAAAAACTCTGCACAGACTCTCATTTTTCAATTCAGTCAGGATCACATGGATATGTGCTACATTATCAAAAAGGAATTTGTTAGTGTTGCCATGACACTAAGTGAATCGTATTTCATTCATCTGAGAAAGATGTCATACAGGTAATTTAGGCAGAGGTGAACATAGCAGGTGGTTTAAAAATACACTTTAAACAGATTTCCTCTTTGGTTCAGGAGATAATTGAAACGATATAATATTTTTTGCTCTTGTTAATCACAGTTTACAATAATATTTTACTGTATATGGGTAATCTCCTAAATAAATCTGATGGCAACAATTCAGAATTGTGCATGTAGGCCTGTACTGTGAACATACCTAATGTACTTTCTATCTCATGCCCACTTACGCAAATATGCACAGGCACAAAGAACAAACAAACAAAGAATAATTTTAGTGTAGTGTTCTAGTTGAATTTAACACCTTATTTGAGCTGCCCATTCTCAGTGCAGTCTCCATTGATTTCTCCTCTCCCTCTTAACATAAGTAATCAATAAGCCAGACTCTGAGCTGGGAGGCTTTCAATCCATATAAATATAATCATGCATTTGTATTTGTGGGAAGTAAAGCAGGCGTAGAGGAACGGAACAAAGGTAATAGTGCTGTGGGAACGAAAGCTTTAGGAGAGCTTGATGTGCTGTAAATAGTGGGTGAATGTGATCTTATCGCTGTAAGGAAGTGTTTCTGACAAATATGAGCCCAGAAGGAATAACCTCCCTCTGCAGAGAAGGCAAGAACCCAAGGCATTACTCTTTGATATTTTGACATGCAATTTTCCATGTTGGAATTAAAATGTTCACAGATTGATCAGGGACCCTGATAGGCAACTGAGGCCATTAATCAGGTGTGACAGTACATTAATTTAGTGATCAATGGGCAAAGGAACAGAAATTAGAACCTGTTGTCTTTCTCCAGGGGGGTGTTTCCCACAGAAAAGGCCAACCACGGTCAGACACTGCCATCCTCCGTGCACTAAACCCTTCTCACACTGCACACCGGTAAGATCATTGTACTTTGATCAGGCAGCTGCGATCTCCATAATTCTCATTGTGTTTTTGCTGTTTCTTGCTGCTCCCACGTTGTAGGTGGGGAGTTAAATGGATTTTGACAGATGACATTTTTAATTGTCAAGAACAGGCCATTAAAGGAAAATCACATTAATACCAATGAATGTGGGCTCCATGTCAGTTAGGGACTGCACCTAGATATTGAGGGGGGTGGGGTACTGCACACAAGCGGCAATGAAAGAGAGAAATTACAGCATAAGCTTTAAGTTTTACTGCCCCTTAGAGTATCCTTCATGTAACTGCACTTAAAAATGCAGAATGATGAAGCACTGGTATTTTCAAGAAGCATTTTTAATTTTTTTTTTTTTTAATAAAATACATTTTTTAAATTTATTTTTTACATTTAGTAGCATTTTAGGATAATGCAAAAGGAATACCTAAATAAAATAACCCACAGTGCCTAAAAACCCATACCTATCAATCACCAAATCTGGCAAGTGTTGGCATAATCCTCCCCCCTTAGGACTGCAGTTAAATGTCATGTTTGGGATAAATTAACCTGCATTTCATTAGTCTTTACAGAGTGGAGCAGAGTAGTCCCTGCACATGGCAGACTGTTAGCAGCAGGAAAGTAACAATTACAGTTGTCTTGTGTGTTCTGTCTGTAAATGATGGTCTTCTTGGCCTGGACCACCCTCCATGCAGAGCGGTGTGTGTGGGTGTGAGAAGGGTTACACTGAAGTGATGACCACGCATGGTTTCTTGGACTACTGCACCAGAACCCCTGGGGTGGACAACAACAAGAAAGCTGATGTGAAAACCAACTCTGGAAGATTAAAACCCGGGCCATCTCAGGCCCAGGACCTTTTCAGCGAGTGGACCCTACGACCTGTTGGCCCAGGTACTGAAATGGAAATCTGACTTTACAGCTCAACCAGCGTGCCTGAGATCATTCCTGCCTTTGAACCTGGCTTTGTAGCTCTAGGATCACTAGGCTGGGGGTGGACTTCATTCTAGGTCAATGTTTTCACTGGGCTTATCATCATATGCTGAAAAAATAAGTACTTCAATAGACCATAAAACTGTCAAAAAAAAATCTACTCATTCCTCTGCAGTATGTTTGAAAAGAGAATGAGTCATGTGAACGAGAGAGAAAATGTAGACGTCCAAATATTTAAACGTTTGTATTAAAACTGCTTTCTGATTGCACAGATGGAAGAGTAAAGCTGTGGGTTTATGCTGTGACTGCTGTTGGATTCATCTTAATACTCTTCATTATTGCGTTATCATTCCTGGTCTGGTATGTACTATATTATTCTTTTAAGAGATTCCTTGCTATGCACAATTTAAAGAACAAAAGCTTTATTGTAGGTCGCACACAGTGTAGATGAGAACAGACTGAAAACTGAGCAGCACAGAAGTAAAGCAAGTTTCTATCCGTGTGCTTTCCTTAAACAGAACCCTGTCAAGTATGAGTTATATTCCTCACAATATTTTGTCTGCTGTGTGCTGCTGCTATCAGATAATAGAATTCTTTGTAAAGACTGAAATCAACTTGGGCTTCCCAGTGCTACTAAGTCAGATACACTGTCAGCTTTTCTTTCTTGTCTGTGTTATTTATTTATTTTATTTTATTTTATTTTTTTCAGTAAGCCATCCAAAACCACTAAGACGTCTCCTCCACCGCAGAAGCCGTTGACTCTGGCCTATGATGGTGACATGGACATGTAACCAGGCTGCTATACCTCACAAGGACACGCTCGGCCTCAGACAGATCCCTGACTACAATCAGATTGTTTCCAAGCACGTTCGTCACATACCACTGATTCCTGACCTGAGCTGGGTGACTTTTTGCTGTAGTGTCAACTGTATTGCAAATATAGGGTAAATGGAGCAAATAGCAAAGCTCGCATGTGATTTGCTGCTGCAGGACGATGTAGCCCCAAACTTTGGTTGCAGCCATCTTTCCTCCTCGAAGAAGAGGAATCAAAGCTGATCAAGGTAAAAATGGGGCAGAAATGTCTCTGAATATAGGAAATAAAAGGACCCCTAGTTTCTTTGACTGCTTGCAACATGAGCACATAGTTGAAGCACTGTTTGCAATCCACAAAGCACCAAGATTCAAAGCAGACAAAGCAGATCCACAGGTGTGGACCTTGGAGATCAGAGGAGCCACCTGGTTGTTTGTCTGGTATTTGTGACGTGAGGGAGACAAAACATCTTGAGTCAGCAGTCACTCATGACATTCAAAGGACAATGAAACATTGACATTTGACTTTGTCTCATCAGTGCTGGATCTTTGTAAAAGAAAATGTCACAAGCCTTTTGGGTAAACAAACAGCCTTTTTTTGAATTTCTGAGAAGATGCTCTATGCACTATGTTAGTGCTGATTCATTTTTTTTGTTGTTGTTTTCCTTTAAAATGACTTTTCTAGTGTTTTAATTGTAATGCAAGTTGTTGCTGTTGGATTGTGTTTGATGACGCCATATGTTGTGTATATGTGGAAACCAAAAGCAGGCTTGCCTTGAGTTAAATGATTCAATGATGCAGTAATTTCTCCCTGCTCATAAGACACTCGGCCACTGAGGACTAAAATTAAGGAACAATGTCAGAACTGTGTAATTTCTACTGAAAAATGGCAGTTTTGGTGATAAATGCAGTCTAGAATTATCAGAGATCAACACAGACAGACCTTTAATGCAAATTATCAAGTACCAGCATGATAATGATCGTACCTCATACACGCTTCATCAGTACACGCTTCATCAATGGCAAAACAAAAAAGCACTGATCACCAAAACAAATAAGAGAATGGAGAGGATGCACTGGATTACACACTGTTTTTATTTATTAGGTAAAATTAGCTTTATTTCTTTCACAAGGATGTCATATTTTAATCATTCCTTTTTTTCTTTTTCTTTTTTGCACCATGAAGACAGGGCTCAAAACATGAAAGACAGCAAATACCAAATATTTGAGAGCACATATTAACTTAGTGGGCTATTACTTATTTCTGTTGCTACAGCTCATGCACAAAAGTAAAGTTTTTTTTTTCTTTTTAGAATTTTTTTTTTGTGTGTGTGTGTTTTTTTGAGATCATCTTGGTGGATCATAAATTATTACCCTCAGTATCATTTAGACATGAACCCTCCTGTGCATTGTTCATTACACCCAGTGGAAAATGTAGTTCCTAATACTTGGTGGTTTTGGCACTGACCAGAGTTTACACTGTTTCTCTTTCTGCCTCCACAAACTGAAGATTTGGTCTTGTGTTATCTGACCTCCTTCTGAATGTATTTTACCAGAAACTCTATAATCTTAATGGTTGTGCAGATATGGTTGTTACATGCTGTAACAACTGTATTTCAACAGCTGACTGTATGTAGGCATGCTTGATCCATTTTGGCAGAAAGTGCTCCAAGTGGCCTTGCAAAGATTTTGTTTTACAAGTTGCCAAACATTTTAGAGTAGTTTCTTTTAGGCAGTGTTTTTACTATTTGGCCAGTGAAGGGACATATGGTAAATGTTAGGTTAATGTACAACCAAACTGTAAAGTGTTGAATTTCTTTTTTAAATAACATGACCAACTAATTAAGAAGTTATTTGGTTACATTTGCATTAGAAAACAAAGAGCAGCCTCTGACTTGATAAAGAGAATTAAATTGGGTTATGTCCCAAAAAATCTAAAAGTATGTTCATTCATTGTTTACAATACCATGCTATTTGTGTTACTATTGTGTGTACATGAGGAGCTGGACAAAAATGCAAATAAATTGTGAAACAATGTGAAAATAAAACGCTGCATACTTTTCTCTTTGTTGCACATCCTTAGGGTTTAAACTGAGCGAAATGTTGTAGAGAGAGATGCTCCAGCCCTGCTGTGATCTTCATCGGCTCCTTGACTCTCGAGTCCTGATAAATTATAATTACTGATACAGGCTCCGAGGCAGAGCCTGAAATAGATGAGCAGCTGATAAGATTCATCTTGCCCTCCAGTCAGATTCCCAGTCTGATAGTCCCAGGATGCTCGCAGGTTGCGAGGGAAACAGTGTTTAAATCTTTTGTCTCATCTAATTCATTTATTTAAAACTGTCACTTTTGTTTAAGAGAAGGTTGAATTCAAATGCTTGTGTCATGGCCATCTGATCTGTGGCAAAGACGTGGGCTGATCTTGTCATGTCCAATTCATCTCATTTTAGTAGCTCTCAAGACATATTTGCAGGTTTCAGGGAAGACATGTGAACAGCTTGACAGTGGCAGTGATTCATCTATTCCAAGCATGCGAGATCATTCTAATAAAATGTAGTATGCTGTTTTGATGTTTTGGCAGAGCAGAGTGAGAGCTTAATGACTATTTTGTGGCAACAATGCATAAGTTTTTAAAGTAATGAAATTTTATTTTCATTTTTTACTGATTTATCATATCCTTGTTTGAACCCCAGCAGAGAGATAAACTTCTTGCAGATTTCATCACTCTGTTGGTGATGTTTTGTTGTTGTTGGTTGAATTATGGAAATTAGACCTCATTGGGCAGCAGTTTTCTGAGGGAAGAGTGCAGGGGGAAGACAGAGGAGGAAGGCACTCAATAGAAGTCACCAGATGAAATCGAACCAGGAATCACAGTTGTGTGTTGTTTGTGTGTTGCAGACCTCTGGCCCACCAGGATGCTCCATATCTTTATGATACATCAAGGTTTGCATACATTAAGTTTTAAAAGCCAGGGACTCCCCTCTTGTTATTATTAAAAAGTAGAACTGCTACCTCTTTGATGAATTGCCTTTTCTATGTCAATACATGAGTGGATCAGGGTGAAGTATAGGGTTTAGGGATGGAGGGTGTTTATATGTGTTTGATTAGGTTGATGTCTGTCTAATCAATTTGCAAAAAAGAAAAAAAATGGTCTTCTTTAGAATTATTTTGTTTATTTTTTTAAATACATTTAGCCATGCTTTTAATGCCACCCTCCACATCCACATGATAGATTAAAACATTTTGCAGAGATATTCATGGTTTCCAGGAGAAATATCTCACACACTTTGTGATCATCCCCTAACTTTTCCTTAAGCATGAGTATGGTACAGACATTCATGTTGCTGCTCAGGATGTATTTGGTGATCCCTTAGCTGTTTATCTACCACCATCACCAGGTCTAAATTTGAATTTGACTTTATGATATGTCCGACTAACTGTGAGTATATTATCATAATTTAGCTCAAAGCACCACCAAGTGCAGCCTCACAGATCTGTAAGCATGGCTGTAGATTCTTGTTATGACCTTTGTGCACAGCAATAATCATACAAAGAGGAAGAAAGAGCGCAATAGCAGTGTGTAAGAGAGAGAGACAGAGAGAGATAGAGAAGCAGGCATTTGTTTACTTTGATATACTAATGAATATTTGGTGCTGAATTAGATGCTGTTAGTCAGACAGGGTTTCTGCTTCATCATTTGCAAGTTTGTCTGTTCCAAAGATATGAAGCTCATTAGAACAATACTTTTCCATTCACTGACTTTTGTCCCCTCATTTACATGTACTAAATACCTGGTATCTGAGAGAATGGAGGTGGCACGTAGAGGATGGATAGATAAGATGGTACAGACTCATGTAATCAATAAAGGGCTTTGGAGTTCAGTCTGGCTTGAACTCAGAGCCAATGAAAGCCTGACAAATTGGTGTAATAAGGTCAAGTTTCCTACTGATAGATTACATTCTGGCAGCAGTATTTTGAACAAGCTGATGGTTTAATGTTCAAAAAGCTCAGATAATAGATTTAGTGGCAAAATACATCAAGTAAACCACACAAGAACAAATAAAGATTCATAATCAGTTGCCTCATGAAAAGCTGTTGTAGTGATGATTTTTACATTTATGGACTGCAGAAATGTATTTATGTAAAGCAAAATGTCTTTTTCTTGAATAGAACTGTCATGGTCTCTTTTTCCCTGTGAAGATGAAAAGAGTGGCAAAGTGCCATAACGAGGACTCACTGAGGTCCTTGAGAAATGTCCAAAAATCAGTACTGTTACAGCCTTTTGTCTAAACAATGCATTCATACAGAACACTGTAGGCCACTAATTCATCTCTGTCGAAACACTGTAGTCAGGATTCCCTCCCTGGATTAACATCTCATCAGACAGGGTATGTGGCCCAATTACAACCTTATTTGAGTTCTTGGCCTAGTTCCTGTCTGTCTGACATTATAATGTGGGGAATTTGGGTGACATGCCAGAAGACATGCCATTTTCTTCATTCTCTTTCCTTGGAATGAAACAACACAGTTTTGTTTTCATCTCCAGTTGAACCTTCTGTATTGTGAGAATATAAAATACACTAACATTTCTCAGATTTTAAAAAGGTCATTCCAGATACAGGTCTCAGTGCAATGAAAAAAAAATCAGCTTGCTGAGACTTGAAATAAATCACAATAGATGTTGTGTCTGTTTTTATTCTTGTCAAAGTTACATCTTCTCAGTGTAGTGATGCAGAAGTGCAAGGTTGTGCTGTGTTGCTATTCAGTGATAATGCATCTTTGGCAAATATAAACTTACTTCAGTCAAACAAGTTTTTAGTGGCTGATTTTTTGGTATCGTCTGGTTTTTCCTATGATATTAAAGCAGGGGTCATAATCCAGTTGAAAACAGACTGAAACCTGCTTTTACTCCCAGGTGGACAGAACACTTACTAAGTCTTATTAATGCATTAAAATGCTGTGTAAAGTTTATTTGGATTGCTTTAGCAATTCTTTGGAAAACTGCAAATGTAAGTCAAACCTCTCATGAATAGGGAGTATGACTGTAATCTTCTATGCGCGTTTAAAAAATACACACAGGTCATGGAGGACGTAGGTTTTGCTTTAATATGTCGTGTTTGGAGGCTGGATTCTGATTTTTCTTGAGGCAGTTTGTCTGCAACCTTTGGCCCTCCTTAAGAGGAAGCTGTGACTCCAGTGGGAGGGCTTTATTCCAGCCTGCAGATCTCTTCGGACGCATTCAGTTCTGCTCGACGTGTAAGTGAAAAATGTCGCTTTTTTGTCTCGATCTGTCTGCAGCTTCAACACCACATGCACAGTAAATATACAGTCAAACTGTCAAACAGACGTTGTGACATTCACCGACGGTCAGCGTCTGATCGAGGGACGCGACAGGTCCTTTTTTTTGTTCTGTATTTTGTCTCTGTTTCCGCTGCCGTAGCAGACATTTCTCTAAAAACACCGGCAGCTCTGGCATGATTGCAAACACATGACATGCACCTGCATGTTCAGCTTCAGAGCACCTGTCGGAAAGACTAACAGTAATCCGCCAGTGTGAAGTTCGCTCTGCGTTGGTAGATGGGTTTGGTGAATTTTCGACTTTTCGATCTTCAGCAACATGGGGAAAGAAATACGTTCAAACACAATGAGAACAGAATGTGTGAAGACTGGAAAATACAGTACAAATACAACATGCAAATACCGACTTATTTTGTGAAAAGAAATGATAGTTCAGTAAAATTATAGTAAATTAAATTAGGTTGGTTCAATGTACAAACAAATCGTTGTAGAATAATTATAAATTGTCTCAAGTCTAGTTGGGTATAACAGTGTAGAATGACAGCTAACAAGTATGACTTTGTATAGGTGATGGGAATAAATGTTTTACCTGCAACAGCAACTATGGTTAAGCTAAAAAAAAAAAAGAGAAAAAAAAGCACACACACACACACACACATTTTGCAGATTACCATACTGACCCTCTTATCTGTGGATGAAAATATTTGCTGTTATTTCTGCTAGATTGTGTGCCATGGCATCTCCACTGAAGAGTCTGGTTAATGATGATAGTAGGTACCAGAAATCCTTCCAGCTTTTTCTGGAGCGCTCCTCCGAGCATCAGTGTATGCAGGACTTCATCCACAATAAGCTGCCAGACATACTGGCCAGGTATTACACCACACACACCTGATATTGAATTCATACCACCACACTACTAATACAGCTGAATGTAATATGCTAGAATAGAATGGCTGATATCATTCAAAATGATACGCCAATCAGCCACAACATAAAATCACTAACAGGTGAAGTGAATAACATTGATCACCTTGTTACAATACAGTGTTCTCCTGGGAAACCTTGGGTCCTGACGTTCATCTGGATGTTACTTTGACACGTACCACCCACCTACAACACTGTAGATCAAGCACACCCACACACAGAGAAATGTCTCGAGGAGCATGTCAAAGAGCCCAAGATGCTGACCTGACCTCCAGACTCCACAGATCCCAATCTGATCCAGCAACTGTGGGATGCACTGGAACGGGGCAGTTCCATGGAGTCCCCCTTCTGCAACCCACAAGTCCCAAAGGATCTGCTGCTGATGTCCCAGTGCCAGTCACCAGAGGACACCCTCAAAGGTCCTGTGTCCATAACCCCAGTGGGTTAGAGCTGGTTTGGTGGCATGATGGGGACCTACACAATAGGATGCTGGATCAGATTGGGATCTGGGGAGTTTAACACCTTAGGCTCTCTGTCTCTGAGACATTTCTGAGCAGTTTTTGTCACACTTTTGGATAGATTATCCACTAGAATGTGCTAACAGGTTTATTTTTCATCTCTTTAAATGTCCGTATTCACATTTTTGCTGATTAACTAGATTACTACAAGGCAGGGAGCTGTCTTATTCTTTAAACAGTAGAGAGGGGAAACATGCAGCAGATTTCAGTGCAGTATATGGATTTAAGGAATAAATCAAGGAAGATTGGCAAAAAAAAAAAGCTAATCACGAATTAACCCATTAAATGTGATTAACACAACAAACGCTGTGAGAGTATCTATGAGAAGAACCACTGATTAACACTTATGTTCTTATGTATTTCAAAACAGACCTTTGTGAAACTTGTATGTGTGGTGTATCTCAGGGTTCCCAGCCATTAGCTGGTAATTAAGAAAAACATGTAAACTTCTAAGACAACAGCCCATGACCCAAATTAAAATGAAGGATCTACAGGTATTGCAATTGATTTTTATTATTATTTAGAACTCAAATGTAAGTACTGTTACAGTTTAACCCACAAAATCAAACAATTGACTACATAACATATATTTACCAGCTAAACAGCATGTGCATGACTGTGCATGACAACTGATGAACGTTTTTTCTATGTTGATATAAGCTACAGGAGGTGAATGTCATGCTGTAGAGAACCAAACCAAACTCTCTGCTCTGCGTGACTGTTTTTGAAGCTGATCAGAAAGAAATCTGGAGAGATGTGACTCACAAGTAAATTAAAAGCTGTAATAGTGTTATTAAATATCAGACGGTGAGTGACAGAACATGCCATAGCAACAATCAAAGCCTCGGATGTGGAGAAGCTTCAGACATTAGATCAGGCCATGTCACATACCCAAGTGTCAGATGGAATTGACAGATACAAGCCCAAAAATGTGACCCACATTTGGCAGGTTGCAGGATGTGAATTTTAAGACTTGAGTGTTGTGTAGACTCAAAGTGTTTTTTCTCTGCTCTCTCCTCAGCATTGGAAATGGAAAGTCCCATCTAAATGTCATTGGAGTTGGAAGTGGAGCTGGTAAGAATACACATTTATAAGACACTTTCACTGCTGAACTTATGTTCTGTGTGACACAGTAAATAGCTGAGTGTCCTCTGCGACAGACAGCTAAGGTGAGGAGGCGTTGTTGAATCAGCCTGCTGTAACTGTTCTTGTTGCAGTGCATTTATGGCTGCAGCAGTAAAAAACCTTTACCCTTATTATCACTGCCAAGGGTTTGTGTGCATCTGTCCAGTTGTCAGATTAATCTTTAACCTCAGTCGCAGACAGAGTGACCCCACTAGTCTGTAGTTTTACTGCACACAGTTTCCAGCACTCATGATACAGCAAGGTTAATTTCCTCCTGAGCAAGCCTGCTATTTGCCCATGAGTGCTATTACCCATCTCTTACATCAAAGCCAATGCTTTTAATTTACCTGAGCTGTCATGTCAGTATCATAATGGAGTGATGTTACAGATTCTCTAATGGACTGTAAAATCTATTAGAAAGACTACAAACTCCCCTGTAAGGTATTATTCAATCTAATCAGGCAGATTCAGCATCTGTCCACATCAGATTCTTTGCTTTACTCCTTTATACATGGCGCCTTGTCAGCTTCAGTAAAACCTAGAACAAAATCATCTGCCTGAAGCGAAATGACATAAACAGAATATCATAGTGATAACTCACTGCCCAAGTATTGCTGCATAAAATGTACCACCAGCAAAACAGATGCTATTCTCTATTTCCTGATTAAATCTGCTACACCATTTAGACTGGAGCATTGTGACAATATGCTGATTGACTAAATGCACAAATCTTTATTTTTCATTTATTGTTATTTCCTTATTTGTTTGGGGGAAAAAAATTGGTTTCCAAAATAAAAACTTGGTGCCTGCAGGTGAGATTGACTTAGAGATACTCTCCGAGCTCCATATGAAGCACCCAGGGGTGACTGTGGATAACGAGGTGGTGGAGCCTAGCAGCCAGCAGCTACATAACTACAGAGGTACAGCCTTTATAGGTACACACTCTCACATACCACACATTTATACAGCATCTGTATATTCAGATGTTCCTGCAAAATATGTTTTAGTTTTTAATTTAACAGCAAATAAGGTATCTTCCTACTTTTTATTGTATTTTTAATACTGAAAAAATTTTAAGCACCCCACAGCTCTTACACTCATGCATTAGTAATACAGTTATTCATGTATTAGTAGGGGGAAGTTCTTTAACCAGCTGTCCTAGACTCAAGCCCTCATGTCAGCAAGTATCTGACTTTCTGAAGTATTTTTGAATTATACTCAGACCAATAGGTTCACATACTTGTAGTACCGTAAACACCAATTATTCACACGTACACATCAGGTATTCAAAAAGTTAAAGTGGTGATCCTCAGATTCCTCATTTTGATCTTTTAGGCCCCTCTTTGATGCATTGAGTGTTCATTATGTTCTAGCACCACCCCACTTCTCTTGGGTTGCTTGCTGGTGCAGTTCTCAGGCTCTTTCGGCTTAGAGGTGTTGACAGATACCTTTTGGAGAATTAGTGTTTTCAAAAGCACATTGTAAAGCATGTTGAAGTCTTTTTTCATTTCAAGACTTGCCCATACTTGCCTACCTTGAATCAGCAGCTTACAGTAAGGTCATGACCGTAGAGGTTTGCATGACACAAGTATGGTGCTAAGAGATTTAGCATTATGACTTACTGTATTCAGTCTCATTCAGACTGGGGCACAGTTCAGCAAGTGTACAGTATTTTAAGTTTATTATAAAATGTCTCTATAGAAATGTATCATCCTTTTTTTGTGCTGGTTCTGTTGCTGTGTGTGTAACATAAATTACACAATAAATGATTCCATGAAATAGCTGTAGGTTGAATTAGAGTCATAGAGACTGACATTTACTTGCATTTTGCACTTATTGTATATTTGTACATATGTTACTCAAAACTTTTAGCATGCACAGTAGTTTAAGATATACTGCAGTATATGCACGATCAAGAGTTAAAAGCACAATTCTAACATTTTAGTGTGTTACAGTGTGTTACTTTCTCAATTCATTTCTCTTCATCAGAAAAAAAAAACATATACTCCCTCATGCTGGTGCCAAGTGGTATCCCTTGGTTGTAATGAGGTGTGATACAACACAAGTGAGTTGTTTGTTTTGGTAGATGAGGTGCAAATTACCCAAATTCTCACCAAAAATGTGACAAGAGACAGCTGCAAATAGCATGGTCTTAAACTAAAAAAGTCAGTGTAGACTGTGAAATGTCATTTTATTTATCTTTCTTTCAGTGTTGACCGCAGTGTTTTAAGAGTTACATTATTATTATGTTATGCTCCCTCAAAATGTGTGATACAGTGACATGTCATTTATGCAAAACAACACGGAATGACAATACAGATTCAAATTTTTGACACAATGCAGTGACATTTGAATTACAGTAACTATTTGTTGCTTGTTTGCAGTTTTGGTGTCACAGAAACCAGGTTTAGACTACATCAAATTTACCTGGAACAAGATGACTGCCTCTGGGTTCGAGGAGCACTGGAAAGTGAAAAAGATGACAAAGAAAGCTGACTTCATTCACATGATACAGGTTGGTGTTGCTGACACGGTGGTTCTGTAGTTTTGACACATCTAGGTCATATTCATTTGGTGGCGCTCCACAGCAATTAATCCCATTAGAACATCTGTCTAGCATAGCAGTATAATTAGGTGCTCTATGAATCCAGTTACCAGCTCATTATCTGTGGTGAAATCGACAGATGCTGTACTATGTGAAGGATCCTGGAGCTACCATCAACTTCTTCCAGAGTCTCCTTGACAAGAATGGGAAGCTTCTTATCATTCTAGTGTCTGGTAAGTGGATGGATTTAATCTTAAAGTATTTTATCTTTTTCTTCTCTCTGATGTATTGTGGTTAGTCATGCTGTATGCAGTCAGTGTACCCATTGCTTATATGTTTAGTACGTATAGGGAAGAAAAGCAGTTTAACAATGTATCTCAGGAAAAAATACTACTATTAAAAGCAAGCACAAAGGAAAACCCTTTCTGGTATTGTTGTATATACTGTAGACATTTCTCATTTTATTTCAGTGATTAGAATGATTTCCCTGCTGTTGATGTGGCTTTGTTTTCATTTGGTAAGCCATCCTCCGTCGCTTACAGCATGGGTCAAGGGATGGCAGTGTCGGTCGGTCAGTTTGCCAGTCTACCACTTTGATCCAGCCTGATATCACAATTATTGATAGATCTTAGAATAGAATAGAAGTTTGGCACAGACATTCATGATCCACAGACAATGAATCCTATTGACTTTGATGATTCCCTGACTTTTCTCTTTAGGCCACCAACAGGTCAAGTCTTTAGTAAAATATCTTAACACTGAGTAAATAGTAATTCACAAATGTAAGACATGCTAACACACTAAACTAAAATGGTGACAATGGTGAGCATTACCTGCTGAACATCTGCATGTAAATGATGTCATTCTATGTTTGAGTGCTGATGTTAGCATTTAACTCAAAGCACTGTTGTGTCAAGGTACAGTCTCACAGAGCTGCAAACATGGCTGTAGACTTTTAGCTTTGTTTTGGTGTCATTTATTCCAGGGGAGAGCGGTTGGGGAAAGCTGTGGCGGACTTACAGGAACCAGCTTTGTAACACAGAAATAAGTCAGTGTGTGACCACTGGAGACATCAAAAGCTTCCTGGACTCCAAGGGGGTGAGCTACCAGAGCTATGAGCTGCCGTCTCAAATGGATATCACCGAGTGTTTCACTGAGGGGGATGAGAAGGGAGAGCTGCTGCTTGATTTTCTCACTGAGGTGCTGGACTTCAGTAAGACAGCCTCACCTGAGCTAAAAGCTGGTGTCATGGAGTTACTTCGACACCCAGACTGTAGTGTTGAGTCCAACGGCAAAGTTATCTTTAACAACAACCTTGGAGTGATAGTCATAGATCAGGTCTCTTAAAAAAAGTTTTGTTAGTATAGTGAATATGAAATTTGCAGTATGTGCGTAACACAGTTGTTGAGTTTTAAGCAGGGTGATTGTTCAAAATTGTACATTGTATAATCAACTGTATATGATTAACAAACTTTTAGTGTAAATTCAAAATGCCTTGTTTTACATGGTCAATGGTACAAACGTCCCGCACAATCTGAAGTTTCTCCAGGAATGTCTGTGAAGATTCACCTCATCCAAGAAGCTTCTTCTATTCTGACTGAGTCCAGTGCAGTGAGGAATGCACAGACCTATATATAGGTGAAACTAAACAACCACTTATCTACACCTGAAGGATAAGGGACACTCCTTTGATGACAACAACATACGTATTTTGAATGGGGAAGCCAGTTAGTTTGAAAAAGGAGCAAAGGAGGCAATCTGTGTTGAAATAGGGAAACCATCCCTCAACAGAGGAGGAGGTCTACAACACCACTTATCTCCCAACCACAATGCTGTCCTTTCACCCCTTCCCAGGAGATTTCACAACCATTCATACTTGGCCTCAGGTGACTCCAGCGACTTTAACAACTATTGTTACAACAGCCAGGAGCACTAACGATCCAAGTGACATCAATTGCTGTGGAAATGATCGCGCAGTGGTTAAACACCTGGGACTCCCCACCAGTCAGTCAGAACTGAAGAAGGCTCTTGGATGAGAGGTAAAAAGTCTTAAAGTATCTGCAACCAAGTACAGTTGCCCTTGATTCAACCCTTCTCGGGTTATCCCCAGGCATCTACTTTGATTTTATACGTTTTCTAAGAGCACTTATTTTGGTTTGATACAGTATTATAAACTGATATGTTAACTAATTAATTAACATGTTAATTGTTGTTTTTTCCAAATGTTTGTTTCATTGTCCTGATCCACTCATATTTTCCAAAAAATGTAAAGATCAGAGTTTTAATCAGCTTCAGACTCTAGCATCATATGATTTTAATGGGCTGGAGTTGGCAGGCTGTGCTACCAACCCCATTACACTGCTGCTCTCATTGGATCATATAACTTTGGAAACATAAAAATAAATGGAAAATTGAACATTGAATATTTCCCATGGAGATTGAACTCTTAATTTTAGAGAAGTTGAACACTCCTGTGAGAGTGTCTGCAATAATCCTACTCTGCATATAGCTGTTGTGGAATTTACTTGCTCATTTGCCAGGAAGGTAAAATAATGTCACTGACTCAGTGTAGTTGATATGGTTTATATTTGCTTTATGAACTACTGTTGCCTCCAGGTCAATGACTTTAGGATCGTCAGCCCCCAAACCTCACTGATCTGGGGGCTCTAAAATGGCCTATAAATAAAAATGAAACACATTAACCAACTAGTCAAGCATTATGATAACTCCACACAACTCAAATGAAATTATATTCCAAAAAACATGTATTTTCAGCTTAACCTTTAACGGTGGTATGTTCATATTAATACATGAAATTCATTGGTTTGATAAACATGGGCACAATGGTAGCAGCTGCTCTTACTGTTTGTCATCACCCAGAACATTTATTCCTGGTGTAGCTGAAGTGTTAGCACCATCATGAGGGCACTATCAGTAACTGAACTGTAAAATAAAGTGGTGGGCATTGCACAGGTACAGATCCAAAATAAATACTGTGGGTAGAACACTGACCACCTCCACTATAAAAATAACATACACACACACACACATAAGTAGACCCATAGACGTACCTGCAATAAAAAGGATTAACTGTGGCTGCAGCACTTTATTCAGTTGTTTGATTTTTAGGTTTGTGTTTGACTGCACCACACTGACAACAAGCACTGGAGC
This sequence comes from Lates japonicus, assembly GCA_033238685.1. Lineage (NCBI taxonomy): Eukaryota > Metazoa > Chordata > Actinopteri > Centropomidae > Lates > Lates japonicus. Next base: position 1,110,305 of record BRZM01000036.1, read on the forward strand.
TGAAACAGCAGATCTTTCTGAGGGAAAGTGGGTGACCACTGTGCCTCATGAACGTGTTAGGACTTTAGAGACGTATTGTGTTAGTGTCTTTATCTTATCTGAAAAAGACAAAGACAGAAGATTCTGGTTCAGCTCCCCAGGTCAGCTCATGAAAAATGTGCTCTGGAAAAGTGATTGAGAAAGGCAGTTAGAACTCACACGTCCCAGTGAAGCCGCTCAGCAACCAGAATACTACAGGGATGAGGGTTATCATTCAGTGTCTGTCATTGAGTCAAAAGGAGTTGTTTCCTGCTTTGAGGCACACAAAACCTTTATGTTTTTTTTCCTTTTTCCCTTCTTTTTTGGCATCTGCCCCTGACAGGATCATATTAGATAAGACCTGTCTTCTTGACATTTAGCCACCAATAAATAGGACAGTGTTTATGCTGTTTAAGCTCATATTTTTCTGTGTTTATTCAGTACTCTTGGTCAGACGGAGGCAGTATTCATTGTACTGTGTAGTGGTGTATAGTGGCATACCACAAAAAATATTACATGTATACGCCCTCTGGTAAAAAGAGGCATCTAATTAAAAGGGTTTCTTTGGGTTGGTACTTGCTTCACACATTCCCAAGAGGACAATGTGCCAAATTCTTCTCTCCAAAGCTCAAGAAGAAGAGCAAGTGTTGTCATCAATAAATTGCTTGACAACAAAGATTTTTTTAATAACGACACTCACACAGGCAACACCTATAAAAGAAAAACACTTGACGTGCAAAATATTTTTTAAAAATAACATACATTTCATGGATCTGTATCAATAAGCATATGCTGTGTAGTTTTTGAAATTCTGCAGTGTGGCCAACTTAATGATAATGGGGAATTATTACAGAGTACGCAATAATAATTATTATTCTGTCACAGCTCAGCAGTGTCTCCAGTGTTTTCCCTGTGTACCCCTCTGTCTCCTCCTCCTGTGTCTATCTGTGTGTGTGTGTATGTGTTGTGGGCACAGCTTCATTCACCTGGCTCCTGGCTCAACTCCACACCTGCAGTCAATTACCTCATCAACACCAGGTCAAGTACCCTGGCTCACTGTCTGCTCAGTACTAGATTGCTCAGTTTACTGTGTGGTAGCTATGCTCTCAGCTGCTTAGTTCTCATGTTACAATTCTCTCATACTTTTTGCCAATCAGTTGTCTCCTGTGCCCAGGACTCCGGTGCCAACTCTATCACTCAGCCTTTGCCACCCACGCTCTACATGCCTGTCCCCTGCCTTCACCAGTGCCCCTCTCATTCCCTCATCTGCTCCCTTTGCCCAATAAATTAATCTTAAACTTTCCACCATTGACTGAGTGTCTGGGTCCAGTCAAAACTGTAGCCATAACATATATACTTTTATTCATTTTATTTTATTTTAATTAAAATGTAGCAAGGCAATGAGGTAGGAAATGACCCCCAGTGTATGGGTAATATTTAACCCAGGAACAGAGTTAATCTTACTCACTGGGTTGGGTCAAAACCAGCATTATTTTGAGTGTGGGAGGATCATTGCTGTGTAGTGACTATGACCTGTTTTTTTATTGACCTATTTCTTTTTTTTCTTTTTTTTTGGAATAACAAATTTTGATGATTTGTGATGTTGTGTATGGTCAACAGGTTTTTGGATATACATTTTTTTCTTACCTTTCATTTTAAATATTAGTCCTCCATAATTCCATTGTTCTTTGTTAGAAATAACCTCACTTCTTGTATTAATGATAAGGTCGATTTGGTAATTCCCATTAGATTCCAGTAGGAATCTGACAGCACAGATGCAGCTGGTTCAGGCAAAGTTCATCTTTCCAGGGTTATGCAACAAACATTCATTGGAAGCCAGCCAGCCTGTGGGAGGGGTGAGTACTGTAACGCTGCTGTTTAAAAGGAGTGGGAGAGCCATTGACTCTGTGTCCGAACCCTTTGCATATTTAAGGTAATCGTTGAATACTTAGAATGTACAAATGGTGTTTACTTGAGTGATTTAAATTCATTTCAGCAACTTCTCAATAACAGCGTACAGAGTACTTTTTGGACAGTCAGCTTGGGAAAGTGTAGTATAACATCCATGTTTAATTTCTAACCACTATGTGTAATGGATTGCAGGGATCAGTCATGGCTGCAGAAGCAAAGCAGACTTGTTATGAGGGCAGTTCTGTTCAAAGTTTTCAGTTCTACCTGGAACATTCGGGAGAACACAAGGCCATTCTCCAGTGTGTTCACAGCATCCTGCCTGGAGAATTTAAAAGGTACAACAAGAAAGGCTGGAGTGTTACACTGTGCTTGCTTTTGATTTTACTATTTTTACCACTTACTCAGCAAGGTTATGGGTGTCTTATTTCTGTCTTTTTGTGCTCTTTGTGGGAATGGGGTCATTTAGGTTTCAGCTAATGACTGTAAAAAGTTTGTCCTTCAAGGGAGATGAAATTGCCAGTGGCTTCATGCAGGCACAAAGCTGGAAGTATTGATATATATTGAATTGTAGAGCAATTTCCACTGCTCAAAAGTCAATTTTTTATGTTTATGCCCACCTCCCATATTCACTTAACTCTGATAACACTGGTTGGTGGCGTGGCCAGGCGACACAGTTTATTTTTATCATTTCCACTTTTCATTTACTTTCATTTCACTTTTCTTCTCTCATGTGTTGATGTAGAATTGGAGATGGCAAAAGTGGCCTGGATGTTCTTGGCGTTGGAAGTGGTGAAGGTATGTGATGAAATACAACAACTGGTTATTGAGAAGCATGAAAATATTTTGTTTTGGTGGTTTGTTTGGTAGTTTTGACTTTGTTACTTTCTATAAACCAAGAGGGCTCATCTTCAGCTGATCATCATGCTCATCGTTAGGGTGCAATAAAGAGAATTCACAATAATGAACAACAGAGGTCAATAAAGGTCATAAATTACAATGGTTATTGCACAGCAGCAATATCAAAGTCACTTCATGACTGAAATGAAATGAATACTGTGGAACAACCTCTCTCTCTCTCTCTATCTCTCTCTCTCTCTCTCTCTCTCTCTCTCACACACACACACACACACAAACACACACACACACTTGATAATATGTCGACCTTAAATTAGCTTTGATTGTTTCAGAAATGTTTGCAGTATTCTTTGGGGCACTGAAGCAGCAATACTAAGAGGCAGAGGGATTTCAAAGTTTAAAGACTTCCTGTTCTTTTTTTTCCAGGGCAGTTGGATGTCCAGATGCTCTCTTTACTGCAGTCTACATTCCCTGCTGTTCCTGTCACTGCTGACATTGTGGAGGGCAGCTCTGAGCTCACAGATAACTTCAAAGGTATCAACAATTCAAAAACACCACACAGAGAAATATTTGTATTTTTCTCTCTTCTTTTTCTACCGTAGGAGAATTAGTCATTTCAGCTACTTTAAAAAAAATGCTTTTAAAACCTTCTTGTCACAAAACACAGTAAAGAATAACACACGATTTGATAGAAGCGTTGCATGGATGGAAAACAGGTATCACTGTAAAATCAGCGTTAACCTCTGCATCTACAGTACACTGCCTAGTGACTATATTAATCTGATATTATCAACTGATATCAACTGATTCTGCCCCGATTTTTGATCATAACACTAACTTTGGTACCCATAAAGACAGGCAGGTTTAATTGGCGAACTGCCTGCTCCTGATATACTGCAAGTTAAACTTTGTATTAGTTTTGTACTGATCATTATCTGTGCTTAGGTCATGGCTTGTTATTTGAAAAGTTCCAGTGTACTATGTATACATTCTGATGTATCTCAGTGTTATTGACTGCTTTTTTGTTCTGTTTTTTTTCTCCAACTTATAGCTTTGGTAGCAAAGACCGCCAGCCTTCAGAAGATCCCTTTTGCTTGGCATATCATGATCAGTGAGGACTATGAGAAGCAAATGAAAGCAAAGGGAGACATGAAACGATTTGACTTCATACACATGATTCAGGTGTTATGACTTTGCTTTTTGGGCATTCAGTTTAAAAATTATATAATGGTAAGAAGATTCTGGTCTTTGGACTCTAAATGCTCTCTCCATGTTGTCCTGGTTTACCCCCCTGCAAGTGAGGTGGACTAAAAAGCGATGTCCATATCTCACTTCGTGTCAGCAGTTTGATTAATTTAGTTCCCTACTGTAACCTTTGCTGCTGTTTGAAAACCTTGGGAGCAGAACCTTTTCTACCAGTCAAAAGTGTACAATATAACAATTCACAACAATGCACTAAATAGTCATACATCCTCTAACTTAAGCATCCCTGTCAGACCTACAGTGAGTAAGAAGTCTTCAGAGACATGTGCAATCTTCAATCCAAAAATTCAAATTAAAGGTTCCCCACAACTCTCTCCTTAACAGATGCTCTACTATGCGGATAACCTTGCTGAAACTATCAAGTTCTACCACAGCCTTCTGAAAAACAATGGCAGGCTTATGATCGTCATTGAAACAGGTAAGTTGAACTGGATTCTTTGTTCACCTTTGTCTGCCATACAGCAATTTAAATTTGCCATATTGAGATTATTGCAGTGTATAATTATAGTTCATCAGTGTAGAACTGTGAGATCATGATCAATGTAACTGAGTTGCTAAAGGTTTGATCTTGTTTCCCATGAGCTCTGTTGCTTCCTGCTCTTCTTCCTCCTAACACGAGCAAAAACATAATTCAGTCTGCATTTTACTTTGTTTACCCAGGCCAATGCTCAACCTTATTTATTTCTTCCTGAAGATAAGCAAATAACACAAATGTTTTGTCATTGTCAGTATTTTGCCTCTGGAATTACTGTTTTTTTTTTTTTTTCTCACACTATTCAGCCAACAGTGGCTGGGACACCCTGTGGAAGACGTACAAGAAGGAGCTGTGCGTTGATGCCATCACAGAGTACCGTTCATCAGCAGAAGTGATCGCTTGCCTGAAGAGCCAGGGCCTGAAATATGAGGAGCACATCATTCACAACACCTTTGACATCACAGAGTGCTTCAATCCAAGCAGCACAACTGGAACACGTCTGTTGAATTTCATGACGGCCAGAGATCACTTCTACCAGTCCTTCACCCCTGAGATCAGAGCAGGAATGTTAGACCTTCTCAGAAACAAGTGCAGCACTGAAAAAGATGGCAGGGTTTTCTTCAACAGCAATTTGAGCTGTATACTTGTTTATGCCTGAGTACGTCCTATTGAAAATGTTCATACATTTTCATTTCTCCATTTCATTGAATCAATCAATCAGTGCTTACATTTGATCAAATGCACAATATATTTGCCTGTAAGATTTTTCTATATTCACCAAGCTTTTTCCTTTTACCAAAATTAGTCACTGGTGATTAAAATCACTGCCACAGACTGTTTAACCTTTACAAGGTTTTTAGAAAATCAACTATAAAGTTGAGGTTTTGAAAACACTCTTGATAAAGCATAAATCTCTTTGTGTCGTTTGTCCAAGTTTGTTTTTGAGTGTGGACTACGCTCACTGCTGGTCCATGTGGACGTTGGGGGAAAGATACCTGGTAAAAGTGAGGTGAATAATTAGTTTAAAAGCAATACCAATGAGGCTGCTACTAAATTCTTTGGGACAAATATCATTCTTATAGAAGTTTAGTATTATTAGAGAGACCTGGATTAGAGAGAAGTTTTAAAACATAAGCTTCACTATGATGCCATTCACCATAAAGCCAGCAGATGGCACTACATGTCTGAATATTCAGGTGAACCTGCATCTCTGTTCTATTGCATTGACTCCAGTAGATGGCACACTTACCATACATTTAGATATGGAATTACAGCCAAGAGTGAGAACCTTACATTTTATTTAACATAACCAAAAATGGCACATCTAATGTGTGGAAAACAGTTCCTTTGGAGTCATTTGTTATTTGTTTCCTGTATTTTCAGTTCCCACTCAGCGGGCTAATACAGAGACATTTCTATAGTTGCACTAACACCATGCTGTCTACTGTGGCTGCACACGCACAAAATCCCGTCAAAGTGCCGAGGTCTTGTCTAAGGCTATCTAGCAAATGTATTCTGGCTGCTCATTTACCTCATTAGCTTTAATAGGTCAGTAATTGAAATTCATCAGAAATTCTTGTCAGTGCACTCCCCCCTGATGTCAGTGGGCTTTCAGCACCTGCTCAGGCTCCATTACCAGGGGTCCTCACTGGGCCCTCACATACCACAGAGTGACAGAGCATTAGTCACTGAGATAATCAACCTCAAGACACTGTTTGCAGCTAATGCTCATCAAGAACTGTTTTATTCACATGCCAGTTGGTGGCTTATCAAAGAAGAAGTTCTCTGCTGGATAAATGTGATGAAATGTTAACAGATTACCTCTTTTCCAGGTGATTGATTACACAAAGAAGTCCTGAACAGCTGGATATTGTTATATTGTTAGCTGGATATTGTTTTTATTTACTGTCTGCGGCATGCTTATTAGCTAATGATATAATGACAAGCTGTGATTCTCCAGAGTGCCTGATGTATATTTACATTTCCCTATGAATCTCATTGGCATCATATTATGCAGGCGATGCACAATACTGAATCCATAAATACTTCCTTGCCACAATACAGGTCAGGTATTGCAGCTGTGCCAAAATGTCGACTTGGTTGTGAGAAACCTCCAGGTGAAAGTCCTCTTCAAGAAAGCTTTCTTCAGTCCATCTGGCCAGCTATCAGAGCTGAACCTCCAGCCTCAGGTTCTAAGGTGCTCATCAGTGTACCCTCACTTTTATTTAATGTGATGAGGAAACAGGCAAAAAAAAAAAAAAAAGTGTGAATATTATTTTTATTATGTCCTCACCTGAGCATGCTTTAGCTCTTTTTTCTTACTATCTCACACAATCTGGTCTTTATGTATAAGCTGTTCATTTTACATGTCTGAATAGTAAGCTTGGTTAAAAAAACGTCAATTTCTGAGAGCAGCAGACAGCAAATATCTCTGCAGCATGTCTGCTTGTTGCCTTTTAGTGCTGGCTTAACGCAGAAAAGATACCTGACTTCAGTTAAGCCAATACCACCATATAGGACCTAAATGTAACATCACTTCCTGATGATCTTTCTGAAAATAGTTCCTAAAGCCTATTTAAAATTACCAATCATAACATCAATTTATCAAAACATAAAGGGATTAAACCTAATCCTGGCTACCATCTGCACAGTTATGATACCAATGCCTATGTCCCATTTATTTTCTAAAGGCAAGACAATGATGACATTTTGGTATTTTTTTTCTAAGCTGGATATTCACTGTTTGGCAAAATTGACTCTTCAGATGTCTTTCTTCTTTAATGCAACTCCTCTCCCCTTGTTCCCTCTGTATGGGGAGCCAGTATCAGGCCAGAGACGTCTTCTATCAGCCATCGTGTCAGTGTTTAGACCTCTCTGAGACCAGAGCAGGACATAAACTGGCCCTAAAATACATCACACACACTTTAATGGGCAGAGGCTGTGGCCAGGCCTTGAAATATAGCTCTGATACAGGTGCTGTAAATGGCTGGCCTCTGCAGCATATTTCATTCCAGAGAATTAGTCCTGTTTAGCAGCTGCTGTTATATAGCAGCCTCCATAGTCCAGCAGAATATGGCCATGTGATTGATGATTCCAAGGATCCCCCCCCCCCCCCCCTTAAATTTCTGTCTAACATCAATTAAATCAAGAAAAGGTAGAGGGTGGAATTTCCAGTTTCAGAATTCAGTCTATTTCTGTTACAGATGTTGATTTGTGCTGCGAAGAAGTGACTCGCAGGCTTAAATCAATCCAATGTGATTAACCACAAATCAGAAAGGGTGGAATGGGGTGACTCTGCTCTAATCAAGTTTACCTTTGTCTGTCTCATTAATCTAGTGATTTGAGGCCTTATAGTCCGATCTTCAGGATTGTTCCTGTGGGTGTGAATATGGAGAATTGCTACAGATAAAGGATGGCACCGTATTTATTCTGCATGCCACATTTTGAACTGGAAGTGTGAGAGATAAAACCAGGCCAAAAAATGCCATTAATTGACCCCTTCTGTTCATACAGTATCTTGATCAATTACAGATAACACATCACATTTTGTGAATTCATAAATTATATATTCTTGGTTAGGCCTTTTGTTTTTGTGCTGCAACTGTGAAACTTCTCCACTCGTGAGGAAAAGTTGAGGTGAAAAATAGGCTACTTCAGAAGAATTTTATACGTGCCTGCCAAACAGTGATAACAATTTTGAGAAACAACTTGATACTGACTCTAAGCCATACTCTTTTACACCCATATTTGCTCATTTGATAAAAAAAAGAGTCACTGTCACTTGTTCACTTTGTCAACTGGAAGAGTTCCTGAGGGTGAGATCTTCCTTAATTACACTCAGTGACGTTTACCCTCACTAAACGCCCCAATTCCCCTCACATGGTGAGGTGTTTGGGGGAATGCTTGTCATTTACTGTTGTAAGAAAGTGCAAGAAAGTCTTATGCAATGCCACTTGTTTTGCTCATGAAGTTTTTGCTCAGATTACTAAGCTTAGATTGTTATATTTGTTATCAGAAACAAAACAGTCCCTTTATTTACTGACCGATATCATTGATGAATAATATATGAATAATATACTATGTATACATACAGATATACTGCAGTATTCAGCCACAACATTAAAACTGGTAACTGGTTTATATGTTTATGTAATTGTATAAGAATAGGTTTTTTAAAGTTGTTTCCCATGTAACGTTCATGTGTGGCAGAGTTAATCACTGCATTGGTGATGTGGGTCATTCTCCCTTAAAGAGGTATTCACCCTACAAGAATTTAATTTGCACGGGGTTCAATGGAAAATAAAGTTAATGTTCATAGGTTTAGTGATGCTGTTGCAAAGGACGAGAACACAAATCTGTAAACACCAAGAAATGATTAAATCCTGGATTGGAATGGCCAAATTAAAGATACTGAATATTGCCATACTGACTATCAGTGACTTCAGTGTATCAGCAGAAGCCTTTAAAGACTGAGTTATCAGGTGAACCCTGCAGATGATATCAGATGTGTTTTATTACTGTTATTACTGAGGATGATGTCTGTCTCTCCTGCAGCTATGTTAGTGAACAGATACAGGACTTGCACTAAAAAACGATCATGACAGAGCAATCCTGCCAGAAGTTAATACCAGTAGCAAGGATATTTGTACTTAATCCCTGTCATGAGAAAAAGAAAATAAGACCTTACATTTCCCTGCAGATCTGCTGTGGCTTTACTATTCTTCAGTGCATTAATCAACTTGTATCTCATCTTATGCTTTTATTAAATGCTGTTTCTGGCTCACATCAATTCATTGTCTCTTAAATATCCTCCCTCTCATGGGTGTGAGCTTGATTGTGCATAGGAAATGAAGTTCGAAACTTCTTGGAGCTCTATTTAAAGTGCGGGTCCCCAGAGCGGCCCCGCTGCCTTAATAACTTACCGTCAGGATCCCTGGGTCCTTACATTTTATTTTGCCTCGCCAGTGTTCTCAACTAAACCCATTCTAATGAAATGTTCTGCTAAATTGTCAAACGGTTCTGTATTCCATCCATAAAAAAGGTGTTTACAGCCCTGGTGAGAACCCAAACACAATAAAGATGGTTGTTTAACTTGATAAATCACAGCACAGGTGAATGGGGGTATTTGCTATCTCATTTAGGAGCTGGAAGTAACTCTGAAGGTAGCTCACTTCTGATAGAGATAGGGGCAGATTGAGGAGTTTCCTTGCAACACTGACTACCAGTGGGAATAAATGCAAATTAGTTTTTAGTGTTTCTTATGCAGATTTTCTATGGAAGTTTGCGCCACAAATGGTGAGACTTCATTTTGTTCTGTGTGTCATTTTTGTCTGATCTGTTTCAAATCATTACAGTTTGAACCAACAATTAAGTTCCTGCAGAAAACTGGTAGATGATTTGCAGCATATACTGTGAAAGCAGGCAACCAAGTTGTAAACGTACGCATGTGTCTGATGTTGTTACAAAATGCTGGGTTTCCCTGCATCTGAAAGTGCATAGCTGTGTAGAGAACATCATGATGGATTAACAAATGTCACTCTACACCTTGCTACATTTGTTGCAGCTATGCTCAGATATTTGTGTGTGCAGCATTTTTTTTTCCCTCTCAGTTCTCACAAGGTTCGATTCTACTGGCAAATCAATACAGGTATTGATGGGCGTCAGATAAAACCATTATGGCAACCAGCTGTAATTTTTCAGCTGAATTGATTTCATTTTAAATGATCCATGTACATCCAGTGGAGCACACCACCACTGTGAGTGTGTTTTACCTTGACTTCATGCGAGAGAGACGTTATTCATCACCAGGAGAATGTCCCTTCTTCACACCCCAATAAAAAGCAGAGTAATGAAGCTTCTGTGGGTGCTGTCACCCCAACACTGCTTTATAAAGGATGACACAATTATATTTTACCAGCTCACCAAAAATGCTGACAAGCCCTGGTTCAATAAAACGCAATCTGTAGCGAGAGAAGCATGCTGGTTTCTTTGCTCTGGAGTCATAGCTCATGAACTACAGGGTGTCGTTGCCCTGGGATGCTCCTCGAAGAACATTTTCTTCTGACAATTAAGCCAGAAAAAATTGGGTGTGTTGATATTAGGAATAAAAAGTGATATATCAGCTCTGTTTTAGAGGAGTTCAGTTTTGTCATGCTCTCTCGTACTTTGTGCAACACATTCTCTCTTGCAGGGAAGTAGCTTCACAAGTCTATTCACAGGCAAATTTGAACTCCACATTTTCCCCTCTCAGAAATGCATAAACAGGCATGACATTTGCCTCTGAGCAAACAGAAGTTAATGCTGCATTACCGTCAATCAGTCAACTTGGTAAATGTTTGTCTAAAGTATGATGGATGATGTGTCGACAACATTAAAAGGCGACCGCTTCCTAAACCTGAAATCTTGCATATTCAGAGACAGCCGGCGTGATGCTCCAGACAGCCGACCGCCGACGCCCTGCTGCTTGACTCTTACCAGCGGCAGGATATGGCTGCTTCTTAACGGACGGCATGTTTTTTCCTTAGAGAGAGACACATCTGGCCTTGGATAATCTCTCCTTAGTCTTCTGCTGTGTAATACATGCAAAGCTCTGCTCCATGTAATTCCCCAACTGCTCTTTTTTCCTTTGACAGGGATAAAAAGACCAGTAGTATGAAGTATATTGCATGTTTTCTATACCTAACATCACTGTTGCAAATGTCTGTCCGCACAAAAATGTATTTAGAAATAAGATTATAAAAGTACATGTTGGCCATAATGACAGATTTTTATTTGTGCAGACACTTTATTATTACATTTTCCGATGCTTTAAAAGCCAAGCCAAATCCAAAGCAAATGTGCCCTGGTGAGCACAGTATAATAGTCAGTGGAAAAGTAATGGCAGCTCACAGTGTGATGGTATTATATAGTTATTCATGAGCATTCATGATAGCATACAAGTAATACATAAAAATGCCATAATTATGCTTTGTGAAAGGAAATCAGGACAAAATTGAGATTGAACGTCATGCAATGTTAATGGTAATGAAATGCTCGGTGCCTAGCCAGATGCCTCAAGCCTTAGCAATATAATATGTACTAGCAGTGTCTCACTTGTTTATTTATTAACAGAGGAATTGTCTGCTTCACTTGCTATCACTGAGGCTTGACAGCTACAGAGTCCAGGTGATGCATGAGCCAATATGTGGACTGGAGAGGGCTCAACGTCACACATCAATATGAAAATCAGTTTCTGGCAGAAATAACCCAGGGCAGTACATCTAGCCTCAAAAAGTGACTAATCTTAGGGTCATAAACCCTGCACAAGACGCCCAGGGTCTTTTTAGAGAGACAGAATTCAGAAATGCCATCATTTTCCATTCCACAAGCCAAGGACCTTGCTCCTTGCATTAGCAGATTTCTTTTAATAGTGTGTGAAATAGCAGGGTTGCCAGAACTAAGCAAGAGCAAATAAAAGAGAGAGTGAGGGGGATTGTGAAAGGTGACCTTAGTCTCTGGAGTGCCAGATTAAAAACTTCAAATGCTCTGCCAGAGGCTCTCCTAAAGAAACAAAAAGACCACAGGCACGATGTTACAGTAGATGGAGGTGGCTGCCAAGTATCATCTTCTTACAGAGAGGGATTATGAATTTCACAAGGCAATGGTGGTCCCATTGGTGAGAATATTAGTTCACATATTGTTTTCCAAATCTGCATATATTTCTGTTTATTTTTTCTTCTCCTGACTTTCAGAGCTTCGTAGCAGTGTTTGGATACTGAAAGAGACTACATTGTGCAGACTCCTTTCAAATTTTTAAATAAAAAAACATTTTAGGATATTCTTAATGTGACTTACATGAGGAACCAACTACACTAAAGTTAGTGGTGTACAGCAAAATATAATGCCATATTGTAATGTTAGCCAACAAAACACACTCTGATATGACTGTTTTATTATGTTAAACAAAACAGTTACATTGCAGCAAACCGGAAATGTAGAGTATCTGCAAGTCACAAAATGTTTATTATATTCATTATCAATTAACTTTTAAAATATATTTCATATAATAGGTAAGAATAACTCAGGTAGCGTTCAGAAAATGTTGCATCCTGGTGGTTTAGCAACGACACCGTCTCCAGCATACCGCCACTCATTTGAACAAGTGGACAATGGACATTATAGGTGAACAGGCAGCACTTCTCCCCTCCCTCCAGTAGCTTGATAATAACTCAGCTCACTTAATTACAGACTCAGCTTCCCAGAGAAATAAAAAAGAAAAGCAAGAAAATGATTTTACTCATGAGGAAAGTGAAACAATGGCTCTCCAAATCCTTGAATGGATTTCTATCTCAAAGCTCATGGTGGAGACAGTTTGAACTGTAGCATCGCCGGGTGCTTTAATTACTGTTCAATGACTTTACTCTGAGTCCTTGGCCTAGTTTAGATTCCTTATCAAAAAACAGCCATGCGCTGAGAAAAGATTACTTTTTAAACTTTGGGAAGAGGGGAGGGCAGACAGAAAACAAGCTAATGCTATTGCACAAATACATGGAAGGGGACACAGCCCAGAGCCATTTGGAAAGCAATAGCCCTTTCCAAGATGTGGCATCGAGCTGGCACCCACACAGCTCTTTAAATTCCTTTTCTCAAGCCAGATGGCTATGGAATTACACATTTTTTAATCTAAAGCACGAACCTCTCTAGGCTTGGGGAAATCTTCTTGGGATAGCCATGTTGGATTTATTTGCAGAGGACACAGTCTCTTGCCCTGGGGGCCACATTTGATGGTAAATATGAAGTTTGACACTGAATGTCCTGAGTCCTCTTGGTTATACTCTGAGAGATAAGTCAAACCTACAAACTTTCACAGCATGCTGTAAATTAAGCCCAGTGATTTGAACGAGAAATACTGTCCTTGTGGTTAGTTTGAAATAAATACTCAAAACTGATATAGAAATATGACTAGGTAATTCAGTGTTTAAAAGAATAGTTTGACATTTTGGGAAATTTGCTTTTTGCTCGTTTATTGGTTAGATTAGCACTAGGGCTGGAAACAGAGGGAAACAGCTTACCTGGGTCTGTCCAACACTAACAGAACCTGCCTAACACCTACTAGCTTACCTACATGTTGTATTATATTGCTGTTGTTGCAGATTATATCACTACACATTCAAAATTCTTTTGTTAATGTCATCATTTAACTCTGTAATCAGAGTTGACAGAGTTGAGAGTTGTTTTCCCTCTGTTCAAAATTATCAAATGTGTGAAACTACTCTGCTTGGTGTGGACTGAAACACTGGCATGGTGTTGATTGCTAGGCTCTCAGCTGAATAACACTGACAATCTAGATTTGTGATATCTAGGTCACTCAATATATATGCTGGATCAATACTACATTGAAAAGGAAAACCAAGATGACATTTTGCAGTGGGCACATAGAGTGTGTTCATACACACAAGGCCCTGACCTACGGTAGCTGACACATTCAGTTGAAGGGCTGGTCTTTTTTACTTGAGAAGAGAATACATTTCTTATTTTGTAAACACCCAGGAATAAAAGAAAAGTCAATTGGGTGCTTGGAAGTCTTTCCACTCTGTGAATGCAACATGAAGTAATGCACTTAAAGGTTAATTAGAAAAATTATCTGTTGAGCTGAAAACAAATGGTACCACGGAGTCCCCCTGCTGGCAGACGAGTTAATCTATGGCAGGTCTCCTCACTGGTCCACCTGCGATCCGTCTCCGTCACTCTGCTGACAGTCCCTGCGGCCCACTGAGAGGATATGCTCCATTGCACCGCTGTGACTAGCCTGCTAATGAATACAGAGGAGCCCAGGACATCCAGACGCCCACAAAATGGCTGGGAAGACTCCTCTGGCTGCTCAGATCATTCTCTGGCTGGATGTCGGCTCAAATGAAGCGGAACATGGCTACCAGACTGAGAGTGCAGAGAGGAATGCCACTCAGCCTGGATAGTGATTGCTCTGATGTTTGAGATTTATTCAGTGAACCCCAATAGATCCCTAAGGGTGAGAGAATAGATTGCAGTTTATGGGAGATCTGATAGGCAGAGTTTAATCTGTAGGACGATTATGCTGTAAGAAAGATAATATAGAGAACAGCTAAAGAAACGACTTTCAGTGGTACCATGCTTATGGCTGACCTTAATGTCAATCCAAATAAACACATTTTTATGGTACATTAAAAGTTTATATTAGGGTTTAGAAACCGGAAAGGATATTAAGATAGATAGAGAAACATTTACAGTGGTACCTGAATTTGCAAAGCAATGCATTTTAACATTGTCTCAGGCAATTGAATCAGCCCTGCTGGGTGCCCCTCAGTAAAGCTTGCATGCAGACATGTAAGCTTATGATAATGATAAGGAAACATCTTGTCAAACAGCTCCATGGAAGACATGAATTTCTCAAGAGCACTTGGTCATGAGTTTTACCAAGACACACCAATAATGTTGAGAGCTGAATATATCAGATATCAGTGAGTTAATGTGTACAAATTACAATGAGCCTGGTAAATGACTTCCACTTGATTGGAAAGCACACTGTTCCTGTTTGGGTCAGGCTGCTGTGTCACCGCTTAATTTATTGCCCCTGCTGACATTCACAGCAAGCCATTAGAGACCCTGCTGCATTCCGTCTTTCATTAGCAAACTAAGTAACACCAGCACTCAAATATGACCTGACCCACTGTGCCATCAGCCCAGGAAGAGCAAGGAAAGTGAAGGGTGCAGGAAGCTTATAACTCAACACAACATCATTTAATCATCAAATATTTTACAATCTAAAAGAAGACTTGAGTAGTTCTCTGCTCCCACTCTGCAGTTATTTTTCACAATTAAACATTACAGCAGAATGAATCTGTGGTACAAGCGCAGACTAAAACTGAGTAGTGGTGGGTGTGAAGAAGCTCTGAAGACTAAATATAACTTATTAAACCAAAGACCCTATTAAACAAACCCTCTATACTTGGTATGATCCATGACATCACTAATGACATCAGCAAAAGCATTAAAGCAGGAAGTGTTAGTGTTTGCCATGCCACAGATTAGTGATGGACTTTAGGCTAATACAAACAGATGACAAGCATGGTAAGAAATCCAAAACAATGGCAATGACTTTAGATGGAATAACATAAACTTCTAGTTGATGTTAGACCAGTGTGACATGCAGGATGTGGCCATGTTCACTAATAATGCAAATGCAAATACTTATATTTTAACAGCACAATATAGTCTTCTGAAGTCATTTTGGGTACTGACACTGGAGAATTATGTACCTTAAGTAGCCATTATGGCCATCTTTTATAAACTGCTGCAGTTCATCATGATTGTTCAGTGGATAGCATTAGCAGTTAAAGAGAAATCAGATTTTTTAAGGATGAGGCCGCATGTTGCCATGGACAGTCAGTGAAGTGATTGACAACCGACCACAGGGAGCCTGTTCCTGCAGGGCCTACAGGTATGCTTTTGCATGTCACAGCACAGGAACACACGTACAAAAACACACACTCATGGCCGATATTTGCTCTTTTTTAAATATGAGACAATAGACAGTCTGTGTCATCTGCCTCTGATATGATGGATGCAACACAGATTTGCTCGATTACATATGTATATCATAAAATTGCTCAATATTGCACCCTTTCTTAATGTATTCTAATCATCTCAAGAATGTCTAGGCTGCCTGTTTCCTATTCTAATTCTTTACTTCTCAGCATCATCCTGGGTTCAAACACTTTGTTTCATATTTTAGTTTTCAATGAAACACTAAAATGTTCTGGCAGAAACACTGCATACTAATAAATGGCATTTATTTGTTCATGTGAATGTGGGGAAAGTTAAATATACACATGCTGACACAAACTATGTTCAAAACACTTGTGCATGTGAACCATAGTTTCATGTGCTGGGAGTGTACATGCTAGTGTTAATGTGGGTTAGAAATGCATCTCTAGATTTTTAACAAACTAGAAAGTCTGGACATGATACACCCAACAACACATGTACAGTGTGTAGAATTACACCACAGTTACTGGAAAGCTAAAACTGTGTTAGTCAATTACAATACACACAGATAAAGGCATATATGGGACATACTATTTGCAAAGAGTTACCTTGTAAATGTATGTCTAGGGAAAATAACACTTCAAGAAAAAAGGAGTTAACCTCTGAAGTAACTTAATCACATTTATAATGGCTGCTACTAAAGTGGGTCAGATTAGGTTGAATTCTAGTTAGCAGCATTTGACAGCTGGAGGCAAACAGCACTTTGATATGTGAGTTTTAAAAGCAGTGTGTAACATCTGAAAGAACTCCAAAGAGACCAAATCATCTGTGCTCAAACTGCAACATCAGTCAGAAATGCTGCACATTTATTTAACGTGTAAAGGGAGCAGTGTGGAAAATCAACAAATGCCAAACACAGGCAAAGTGCACTGGGGAAAGTTAGTAGCAGCTACATTTTGAAACTAACCAACAGGGGTTTGAGAAATATTCACAATATGGTTTTGAGTCAAATATGCATCTTATGGGCAAATAATCTGCTGTGACTCGAATGTGACTTTATAGCAGGTGATTTACTAAATGGTCATCTTTTCATATTGGTTTTGATAACATACTCAATATAGTAATTGCAAAGATATGGCAACAACAGCATCATAACAAAAACATCAGGGCAAGAAACACATGGTGATTAATCAGGTTGTAAACAAACCAACTGTTAAGCCACATTATTTAAATATCTAATGTGAAAGTAAGTGTACCCATGACAGCAGTAATAGCTCACTGCACAGGACAACTGCAGTACAATATAACCTAATTTGAACCAGGATGTGGGTCTGTAAACTGTGATGGGCAGTTATCCCTTTATATTCTCTTTCAATATTTAACATCCAAAACTATGAAACTAGGGCCAAAGTTATAATAAACCAAAAATATTCTATATGTTCTTTTATAATAAACTTAAGGAGCTTTACAGTCTGAATAAGGAATATGATCTGGGACAATGTCATATTACTGTACATCAAACCTTTCCCCCAGTAATGCTTATGGACATCATTTAAAAAAACAAAAAAAAAACAACTTACAGTCACTGTCTTATGTCTAGTAATATTATAGTTGTATCAGAGAGATTACCTACAACCTGTAACAAAAAAAAACAAAACAAACAAAAACAAAAAAACAAATCAGTGTAAATATAGCTCCATCCCTTTTTCAAAAATCTGAACTTCATTAGGACACCAGTTTTTCAGCAGTTGTTTTTGCCATCACCTCAGTCAGATACTGTCTAGGCTCTGAGCTACAATAGCAATTCTCACACAAACTTTTAACAGTGCATACAGTAAGTACATGTGTTATATCAGCAGGATTGAAGTCGCAAACTGTCCCCTGACGACCATAATCATCGTCCTATGAGTGATAACAGCCACTTCATTTAGTTCTACATTGACTATGATAGGGCTCATTCACTGTGATCCTCCAACGACATTATATTATGAGGAACACGGGCATGTCTTGGGTGTGACAGCACGGGGGTGTGAAATCATGTCCCCTTTCATCAAAAGAGTTATGATCAGTCAAGTTGGGCTCATAACAAATAGCAGGCTTTGCGCTTTTATCAGCAATGCTGTGACCCTCAACGCTGTGACCTCATCATTAATATGGGAAGGCCGGATGATAGATCAAAGCATGGTTCAGTGGAGCATCCCTGGGCCAGAGCTGGCCTTGAATCGTTCATCACACCATCCCTGTGGGGACTTTACGAGGGTCCGGGGAGAAAGGAGGCTCTCGAGACTGTCACATTTGTTTTATCGCTTTTGATAATGGCTCCCTTTTAAAAGATGATAAGCACAGGAATTTCTCATTAACATGTGGCTGTGATTTTAGCTGTGATGACATCCTCTAATGTTAGTAAAACTGGGCTGTCACAGAGTGGTTTCAACAATCTGTTTCATGCTTTTGTTGGTACAGTTTGGTTCAGCCTTGAGTCTGTTACATTGTATAAGACTGGGAAGTCATATCAGAAATACTGATAGTGTGAAGAACTGTTGATGTGAGTGTATGTGTCCAGTTAGTATATCTGTTATGCGCAGATGCAAATAACAATTTTAGTAAGATTGCCACACCTAAATCCATATCATGTGATAAGAGCTTAAAGGTAAAAACAGATGGAGTGATTAATCTGGTAAGGTTAAAGGACACTTGTATATACTAAGATGATTTTATAAAGGTTCTCTTGAGAATGCTTCCTCTTTTTAAATGTGGGAAACCAGCAAATGGGAGACAGTTGTGCAGTGTCAGGTCATAAGGGTGGTTAGGTCATGTGCTGATGCAGGAGTGTTGCCAGGGAGACTGGACCTCTGACTCAGTCTGCATGTTCGTGTGGGTGCCACATCAAGTTCCATCCTGAATCGGTTAGCGGCTATCAAACTCTTCAACACCAGTAATATAATTACATAATATCACTCAGCTGCAGAGCGTCTCTGACAGATGTTTCCTCCTAATGGAAGAGAGAGCAACTGCTGTGTGGTTTGGGGAACAGTTTGAGTTTCAGCTGCATTGAGTAAAACTGACCTGATTCTAGATTAGGTTTAGTTCTACTTTTTTGTGCAGTTTTAGTTTTAGTTGGTAGAGAACACTACTCTGAGTCATGAGTACATACTAAATCTTAAAGCTGGCATTAATGCTACTTAAACCTTTATGTGAAACCAGGAGCTAAGTACCATTGTACTGTATCAGTTCATAATAGTCTCTAAAATTAGATCAGTTCCTCTGTTTCATTGAAATTGAAAAGGTTATGCTTAGCCCAAGGGGCAACTTGATTTAACAATTGTTGAAAAGATTTAGTGTTACAATTCTACTTTAAAACCATATTACAAAACTGAAGAAAAAATATTTTCACTGTTTCTAAATAGAAAGTATTTTAACCTAGAGCTTGGAGATATACTGGATCAATAGCATCAATATTATGATATGATACAAGATATTGTCAGGGGTAACTTTGTGTGAAAAAATTCTGATTATATTCAACTTTTATAGCAAAGTGAAAATGAACTGTGAATGCGTCCTCTGTGTCTAGTTGACTTCACTGATTTCTTTGTCTGAGAAAAAGAAATGAATCACTCACACTTAGAATGAACCCTGATTAAGAGCTGTAATAATAATACACCAGATTTTGTGACATTATTGGCATTGAGGTATGCCTACTGAGTCTAAAATATTCTATTTGATTTTCTCAGTGCCACACATTCCTACTTTAGCCTTCTTCAAGTGATTAACTGCAGGGTCAGCTGCAGCAGCAATAGCTTACCTCACAGCCCTTCGATTTTAGATGAGACCATCTAAGGCAGTTTTTTATTCATTAGTGAGTGTGTGTATACTGACTAAAATCCAAGATGCATGACTTCAGCCTAACATGCAGTACTTTGCATATTATGACCATCCGGTCTTCTTTACTGTCTTCTTTACCAAACCACTAGAATTCTGATAAAGGTATAATAAAGTCCTGTGTGTTGCGCTTGCTTGTAATGAGGGACCCACTGATGGGTAAATATGGTTGAGGAAGATGAACTACAGCACACCACACAACTGCAAAATGTCAGTAGTGCCAATGAATCTACAAAACAGGATCTCAGATATGAGTGTTTGGCTGCTCATCTTTGTTGCTATCAAACTAATAAACAATCTAATAATTTGCAAAAAAAAAAGAAAGAAGGAAAGAAAAAAGTAAAATGCCTTGTGGAGTTAACATGTCACAAATGCTTTTCCAAAAACTACTTCTGAATCTATTATTAAGGACACCCAACATTTCTTCTCACTGGCCTACATGACTTTATGTTTTGTTGAAGTCCAGCCAGCCATATCCCTCAGGCTGCTTTTCACCTACGATAAGAGGGACAGTTCCTTTCAGCACAGACAGACATACCTCAACTCCTACAGGTAGCAGCTGACATGACTATTAGTCTTTCTTCTGGTACTTGCAGGTGTCAGACTTGCCGGTGCTCACTTGTCAGAGCTGCTCTGTGTGCTGTCTGAGGTGATTCATCTTCTTGCCAGCATCATTAACTTCCTTGTGAAAGGACTGGCAGAAGGAGACTCAAAGCAGCTCCAAAGAGTTTATGTGCCTTGTCAGGAGCTACTTTCCCTCCTCTGTAATCAGATTGAAACTTCTTTTTCTTCTATGTACTTTTTTGCTTTTAATTGTTGTTCTCAGGCTTCACTATCTTAGGTGGGAAGACAGTGTCCTGAAAACCCTCCCCCGAGAGCTAGAAATGCAATATCTAGTTAATTGTTTAAAATGTTTCATGAATGAGTTAATCTCATCCTCACACCTTTCAATAATAGAACAAATATGGCAATTATGATAACAGAGTTAAGAAACCAACTAAAAATACAAAGAAGAAATGTGGTCATATTATTAATGCAGACACATTTATCATCAGTAAAAATAAACAAACGGACAATGGCATAAACACCCAAGGCACTATTCTATTTTGTAATTTCCCCATTAAACTAATGGGTTTCTGTGTTTCACCATTAATTGCTTCATTTCTGCTGCAGATGTTTATTTCTGCACTGGCACATATTCACTGATTGTTTGCTTTGTTTAGGCTCCTAAATGAAACCACTTAATTAGTGATTGAAACGTAAAGACCTGTCAAATTAACCCCCTTTCCAGTACATTACATTTCTGCATTAAACCAAAATGAATTTTTACACTGGAACGAGATATCAGTATATAGGTCACACTTGGAACAAATAATAAGTCTGGGCTTGATGAAGCTTTCAAAAGGAGAACAGTTTTCAAAGATGTCATCATGTGCCAGTGTACACGGGAGCAATGGCCTGCAGCAATGATGATCTATACAAAGCATATCTCCTGCTTTATTAAATGTAGCACAACACTTAGGAGGTTATGAGAATTACTGAACCTGAATCTACCTTACATTATGCCTGTGTTAAAGTTGCAAATACTCACGTTTTGTCTTTTTTTTTTTTTTTTGTTCTCTGCCTCTTTAAACCTCTATTAAAACGTTTTTTGTTTTTTTTGAATTAGCAGCAAATGAGATGTGTTACATCTCTGAGATTGTTTTCTTCTGGGAGAAAATAAAAGGAAGTTCACACCCTGACCCTTTCTCTAAAGTGTACCTCTTTTTCAGGTGCTTGATAAAAGTTATTATCAAATATGGCAGCCTTTTCACATCCAGAGAAAAGTGGCAGAGGGTCTGTACCAGGGTGTTATTAAGCTGGAGTGTGGACTCTTGAGGACTGCTACAGACTGTCCTTCAGCCTTAGAGTATTTCATTATGAAACTGTACAGCTACAGTCTTGTCTTCTTAGGTCATTTTACAGAGGAAACCCTTTACCTTCATACGTTTGCTGCCTGTGAGGAGATTTAGATCCAAATTCTATAGATATATTGCTGTTAGATATATTCATTTTCCTGTTATTGCCTTTGGCTTTATCATTAGAATTTAATATTCTAGAAAGTACATGCATTCTTTTGATCAGATGAAATTGCAGACTGGTTGTTGCAAAACGAAATACACTCAGCTTTAATGGAGCTGTCACCAATAATAGCTGAAGTTCATTCTATGCAATGCTATGCAGGTACTACATGATACTATGTGCCTAGTGCAGAGGATGATGGTGAAATTGCTGTTCCCTAAGCACTGCAGAGGTAGAACACTCCCAAGATGATTCTCGCTCCTTGTTCAATAATGCAGCTCATAGAGAATACACGCCCATTTGTTTAGGATCATTGTTTGCTCTATATATGTTGCAGACAATTGAGCCAGCAAACCTCCTCCTTGAATTTACAGTGTTCGTTAATAGGGTTATAGGAGGGGAGCGAGAGAGGGAGAGTGCTAATAGGAAAAGCACTGAATACAGGGGGAGTTTCATCTCTTGTGTCTCCACTTGATTAGTTTAACAGCTCCTTTGATCTTTTGCTGTGATTGAAGTGTTTAAGTGGAACATGGGGGGCAATGGCAGAGCCAGAGAGCAGGCGCCGAGTAATGTGCCACCAAATGCCTATGAGGCACAACATCTTAATGTCAAGGGAAAATTAAAACACTTTTCCATTACCGGGGCCCTTGAATCTTAATTCATTTGTCCACACACAATACAAAGTAGGTGACAAGGTCAGTAAATACTCATTGAATAAGACGTGAATGTTGACCTTTGAGAGCAGGTAGAATTGAGAATAATTTCAAAATGTATATGTGAGAAGGAGAGTTCACATATTTCAGTTTTGGAAGTGAAAGGCTTTGTATTGAGGGTCAGTTTCCATTGATTAAAGCCATGCCTGGCAACTTTGCACATCAACAAATGGCAGTGAGGGCTAACTTTAAAAATTTCAACCTCAGATTCCAGAAATCCTGGTAACGTCAGCAAACAGCATGTTCATGTTCACCAACCTGGGTGCTTTGTCATGCTTCAAAGTAAACCAAAAAAAGAGTGAGACAATGGACTCTTGTTGAGTCACATTTTCTCAGAAGGCCTCCTCATTGTTGGTCATACTGGTCACTGCTACTTAGCCAGTTGGGCTAAGTATAATCATATGATTAGGAAAACTACAGTATGCATGTTTAATCAGACCATTATTTATTCTAACATAACCCTGTTTGACTGTTGACTGTGTGTTTTTTGTTCGTATTTTCAAACTGTATGTTTCACTTTTAAAGGTGCAAGAGAAAAGGCTTTTAGGATGACTACTTACCAGAGTGTCTGATGATAGGGACGTTATCTTGTACTATTAGTTTTGCTGGGATTACTTGATTGTAAACTTCCCCAAATCAAATAAACAGCAGGACAAAGCTGCCAGCAGTGGGGAAATATTCCACTGGGGATGCACTATTGTGAATGGGGCTTTTTTTAATGTAACCCATTATGCCACAAATAATATAGTTAGCTAAAAAAAAAAAAAAAAAAAAGCTCTTTGGTTTCAGAAGTAATGCTGTGTTATGCTACTACTGTAGCTAGTGAGCTGGTAAATATGTCTAGCTAACCAGCTTACCTTAGAGCAGATAAACACAACATTTAATTTGTTCCTTACATGCTCATATTTTTGGTTTCGAAAAGGCAAAATGAAAAGATATCCTCTAATATCACTCTTACTACAGCCACATGCACACCACTTCCACATTTAGAGAAATCCAAAGCTTGACAGATATTCTATGCAGTTATGTTTGGACAGTCATTGTTTGTGGGAGGGTAATAGCAAACTGTCACTTGTCATGTGATACCTCAGACTGCTCCTGTGATCCTTTGAAGAGGTCCTGACCTCCAGGTTGGAAACTGCAAGATTAGGATAAACAGAACTTTATTTTGCATAAACAATTCTATGATATTTATTTAATTGGGAGTCTCTTCTCTGCTGCATCATTTTCATTTTCTTCTTATTTCTTTCTTTATTTCTACTTTTAAGCCAGTCAAATATCAGAGCAAATATTGTCATCCAGTCGAATCCAGTTACACCATTACATATCTGTCTGCTTGCCAACCATCAGCCATCAACTCTTGAAAACCTGACACAGTCTGGAGCTTTAAGAGTCATAAGTTTGAGGTATCTTCGAGACACACTTCACAACACAAACAATTTGGTACCTGTAATGTTATGTCAATACCAGTGGACACAAGACAGATGTTGTTATTACTTTGTCATTTCACCATTTCGCACCAGTTGGAGAACCTCAGAGATCCCTTTGCCCTGCACCAGAATGTCAACTAATGACCGGACAGTCGGAAAAGAGCAGCAAATTTGTTACCACTGACAGAGAGCAGTGATGGATACAAGAGCTGGTGAACGTCTGCGAAACAGGCTGCAGACAGTCTTAAAGGTCTAATGACACAGTCACTGCATAAGGTGGTACTACAGATATTAATGCATGCTTGATGAAACAATATAATAACAATATTAGAAGTAAAACATCACTTTGAAATCAAAGATCAAGCCAAACATTGTCATAAATAAATCAAACCCATCACCACCAAGACATTTTTTTCTTAAATAATTACTACTGTTGCCAGTACTTTTACTTATAATTAATTATAAATACAAACACAGTGTTGCATGACTACTACCACTGTTGCATGGTTAGCACATATTATCTGCCTATTTATATTCTTAGAATTTATATTGCTGTTTGGATGATTGTCTAAGTTATACAACAATTTTGGATTTTCACCTGCTTAGTAATATGCCCCTTTGTCATTTTGTCAGTCTGTGATGTTCAGGTTAAATTACTGAATAATTAAATTAATTATTTTCATGTTACTTAATATTGTGAGGTAGACTCACTTTTTCCGACCTTGTCTCGTTTTCCGAAACACATACACCGATGGGAAAAGCACTAACACTGTTTTGGTATTGGTCTTATTAGTGTGTCCTTGTAAAATATTATGGTATGGGGTAAAAAGAGGCTATATGATTTGCAATTTTTCTTTTCCCCTACAATATCAAACCTCAATATTTTTGTACATCTGTAATAACATTGTTTTATGATGGACATATTCTTTAAGACCCCTTAAGCATTACTATGCAAGACATGTAGAGTGTATAATTATCACTAGGGTCTCAGATGGTCCCAGCCACCCTACATGTCACCTTGAAAACATATACAGTACAGTTAAATTTTGTATGTCACCCAGACCCTATACAGTATAAAGTATAAGGGATGTCAAATTGACTCTGACTTTTGTGAATTTCTACAATAGTCCATGTTATGCTGCCTGTTGTTGAGCTTGTTGTCTGCGTTAGCACAAGTTTAAATCAGGAGAGATTATCCACAGATTCTTGTTAGAACTCCAATCACTCCAATTACATTTGCTCCAAAGTGACTTTTCCCAGTCATCCGGCCAGGGATTTCTTTAGCCATCAATTAGAAACGTCGCTTCTAATCTGAGCCTGCTTCCCAGACACTGGTCATTTCCCATTAGAGTCATTTTCCCCAGGATCCCGTGGAGCGATAGACATCTACGCAGCTCAATAGAGGAGACGTGGAGGAGACCATAATTAAAGAGGTGGCATTTACTCTCAGTCAGGCTCTCTCAGAGATCTGAATCTGCAATTACCTTCCAGAAAATAGCATTGTCAGGACAGGACCCACGTTAATAATGGCCCCCATCTCTGGGGCAGGGTACAGAATGCAATCATTTCCACTGAAGCCGCACTTTGATTGTTTATCGCTTTACCCAGGGTTATCAGCCACTCTACTGTAGCGAATGTACACAGAAGGAAATAATCCTGTGGGCCACTAGCTGGGCTATTCAAGTATTTTGCTGAGCGGTGACTGCGCTCATAAAGGATAACTTTAACACCATGCTCATAAAGGTTGTAATATCATGGCTAGGACTCACCAATCAGCCATCACTAAGTCTCACTATCTTTATACTGGTATCGCTCTCTCTTTCTCTCTCTCCTATCTCTCATGCACATTTTCTATCTCGTTCACACATACTGCAAGTGCACAGACTCCCCTAAGCCTCTACCAACCCGTGCCTGACTTTCCAGATACTTTATCAAGTGCATAAGGACCATTTGCACAGAAGGCAATTAAAAGCTTTAGTGGTTCCTGCAGGCAGAGGGGTAGTTTGGGGGCCCCAGTCGACACATGAGCCAGCACCTTATTGGAGAGGGCTGGCTTTGTGCAGCAAAATGGCTTCAGTAATTTATACCAAATAGACTGCAGGTAGGGTATGAGAGCCAAGAGGAATGCATCTGCATTAATCAATATGAAATTATCCTGGACGTAATTTGTGGAGGGCAGCCATGCACCTGTCTAGAAATGTGATTGGGGGAAGCCTGCACATAAACAAGTGACTAAACACTGCTGAAAATCTGGTGGGTAGAACAAGAAAAGAGATCCAAAATCAGATCCAATTGTCTGTCAAATCCCAAGGAAACAGAGGACTGAAAGAGGAGAAATGATGAATGTAAAACCGTCTTGAAAATAATGATTTATGGAGCACACTGGTTGCCCCTGACAGCATGTTGTAAAGCTTTTTTGGAGCTGGACAGTTTTAATGTAAAATTCTCAGTTCAGTAAATGTGACTTTTAAACGTGCACCCCAAACAAATGCAAATGTATTAGGGACTGATTCTCAAGGGTTATAAGGAAATAAATCTATTAGCATGGTAAATTCTGGTGCCAGAGATAAGCGCGTCCTTAAAATGACCATATGCAAAGGTAGCGATAGCAAGGATGTCCAGCGGATTATCACGTTTGCATATCTTCTAATCAATCCACTCGCGATGCTCATGTGTAAAGGCCAAGATCACCGTGTCATGATTTCGAATCAGTCTAGTGTTCATTTACCTCAGAATCAAGTTTTTTTTTCTTTGTTCAAAACATACTTCTTCCCTCTGCTGATACGCTCCTCCACCACAGGCTCCCAATGTCATTAGTGTTAGTAAATGGAGGAGAAGCCGAGGACATTCTGGACATGGTCTGGCCCTTCTTTGGCAGCTGGTGACCTTCCTGGTCTATGTGCTCCATGACTCTCTCCAGCCTCTTTTTTTCAGGTTTCAGACAGCCCAGCTCTCTTTATCACTCCCCAGGATCAGCAATTGCTCACAGAGAGTCTCTCAGTAATGCATCCATGCTGGGTATCTCTTCAGCACACAAGTATGTGCTTTGCAAATGCAATATACAAGGAGTGAATACAAGAGAGAGACAGAGTGGGGTGGAGTGAGTTCAGAGCATTTCAAGTGCCATCCTGCAGGAGAATATTTTAAGCTTTAAAACGTTACTTAAGGCAAGATTTAAATAGCATTTCATCTTTTCTGGATGCTTATTTGTAGAGAGACTGTTGAGCTTCCATGATGTTCCTGATGACAAGATTTTTATGTAATGTTACACCTGTCAGCCTGATTAATAATGTCAAAACAAGAGAGAAAATGCTGTATTTCTTCTAACTGGAATGCTCTCAGATTTATCCTATTTTCAAATCTAAAATTCTGGTGTCAAACAAAATTTTAACAGGGAGAAACATGTTATAGTCATGATAATGCAGACTATAACCTTGAGACTACAAAACAAGAGTTACGTTTACATTCAGTAAAACAACGAGTTGTGTTAAATTTTACTCTTCAGGTTTCTGGTGACTCACGAGGTTTGCCAATTATGCAGAGTGAAATACTGAAAAACATTTAGAGCCCTTCCTGTGATACATGGTTCATAAGCATAGTACCACAGGCTTAATTGGTTGAATTCCTCTCTTGGCAGACAAGGAACTGTACCCCCAGGCATAGATAAAAGACTTCTAAACTCTCTTTTGTGGAGCGAGGAGATGAAAGGGCAGAGAAGACAGGCGCTTGTCAGGAAGAAGCCAGTCCCAGCAGCCAGTTAGTGTGCAGGTGTATCAAACCAGAGAACGACAGGTTATCATGAGCTCCCTGCTTGAGAAACGAGCCACCTCGTCATCAAGTCATGATGTCTTATTTCTCCTTCTTCTGACATGACAGACGGCATGTTGTTTACAAATACGAGACGCTGACTGTACAGCGATGCCTGTTCAGATTCAAGAGCTTCATTTTGCCACAGTTAATATTTGAAAAAGCAGTCAGAATTTCTAACATTTTTCACATGGCGTGAAATTCGTGACCTTTGTAATGTCATGCTTTTCCTCTAAAAAAAGACTAGATGTAATGTAAAATCCAGGCAAAGGCGAAATCTAGATTGGTACATCTAAAATATTTTAAATAGGAACATACCTAATGAATAGCTATGAATTGCTGAGGACTAGACTGAAGTTTTTTTTTTTTTTTTTAAGGCAAGCCTGCAAAACAAGCAAAAGGAGAAGATTGCTGCAGTATCAAATGTCTGCTGTCTGCTCTCTTCACTTGCTGCAAATGATTTGCAACCAAATTTGTTCAACCAAATTCATTTGTCTTTTAAAATGTTGTCTCTCAAATGTAGAAGACAGAAAGGGCTACATTCTATTGTTCATCTGATGTAGCTGTGAACACCTTCAAATGTGAGGCTATAATTTGGCACTTTATTGTCATTTTCATAATTTAAAACCAATGTACTGAAGTGCAGAGCCAACACAATAAAACATGCGTCAATGTCCAAATACTGTATGAACCACACTGTAGAAGCACACAATGTGCTATGAAAGATACTGTGAATGCTCAACTGATACAATTTTCTAATGTTTACTATTAATGTGTGTATACCTAACAGGGTTCTGACTCAAAACTGAATACAGAATATTTAAACTTTTCATCCAAACAGATAAAACTATATTTTTCATTAGATTATATTGAATTTGTTTAGAGGTTTAAGGGTTTGAATGTCCAATCTAAAGGCCCCATAACAGTATGACTAACCACATTTAATTGTATTCTGCCAAACAAGCAAGCAAATAAGATCAGCTTGTCAAATGCACAAAGAATCGTGGACAAATGATCACTTTTGGTTTGTTCTCTTTAATCAAGTGAAATATGGAAGAATGGGGTTGAAATATGTTAATCTTAAAACTAATAACTGTGTTTCAATGTCTCAAGAATGTCATAGTTCATTTGATAATCATATTAGAAAAAAAGTGCATTTTGGTTAAATTAGTGTCTAATTTCCATACCAAGCGGCACTATTAATAACATGGAGCCAGTGTGCAATTTCTCTCACTGCTCCATGGGAAATGAGCTATGAAGAATAGCAATAATTGTCAATGGACATCCTGGCAACAGAGCATCTGCTTCGTGCTGCATAATCAGCCCTGTCAAAATCCTGAAAAGGCTTGAAGATTGTTGGAAAAGAAAACATGGAAAGCACTTAATTAAGAAGAACGAAAATGGAAACAAGAGTAATTTAATCTTGTTTGGAGTTTCATTACACTCACCCTCATGTAGTACCCTCATAGTTAATTTTCTGCCAACTCTGGTGTTAAACTCTGGTGTTGTAACACTGGAGATATTTGGCTCGTCACACATTTTGCAAATGCAGTTTTGAATTGTCATATTCTTAAATAGGTCTTAGTTTTCTGGCTGTGTCAGAATCTCTCACGGGGCATAATTACAGGCAGACATAAAGTAATATTACAATGTAATTTTACTTGCTAAAAGGAAGTTTTTTAATGCCTATTACATGTTTTATATCATAAAGTATAATACATAGCAGTATAAGAGATCCTATTACATGTATTACTGTCTGCTGAACAGCTCATTTATCTGACTCTAACCAGCTCGCTGAAGGAGGCAAAATTTCTTGTCATTATAAGGGGGGTCAAGCACATAAGGATGGAAAACGGATTTAAAACCTTTTTCAGTGATTACATCTAAGTGTAGGAGTACCGGTCCTGTGCCCAGGCTCAATTAAGCTGCACATTTTAAAAATGGGCACTGAGAGTGGTATTGTGTTAAAAATTCAAACACAGACCCTCATCGATGACTTGCAACAAGATTGAATACATTTTGTGTTATATAAGCAACCCTCTGTCAGACACTGGAATTTGATATTTGTTTAGAAACCTGAAGGTTTGGATAATCAATGTGTTTCAAAAAGAAAAATCTCCAGTGCATTGCAACTGTATCGTCTGTGTGACACTGTACTGCGCATTCAACACAGATGTAACTGTAATTAAGTGGCTTTATATGCAGTTGGTGAGGAGGAAAAAAAATATTAATCTGTATCAACCTCATTTTGTACTATAAAGTTATTTGGAAATCTGTCCAGGAATTATGAACACTTCAACTGTAGACCTGCAGTCCATGTGTGAAATTTACAGTACTGCAAGACACAGGAATGCTGTTGGACTTCAGCTGCCATTGCTGCTGTACTTTGTTGTGCACAACCTCAGTTTGAAGATAGTAGCAGAGACTGGGCTTCCATGCGGCAACGTGATGTTTGTCTTTTTTCTTGCCATTCTAAACCTTATGATTTCCTCCAACTTCTTATGTCTTTAACCAGCTGATAAAGATTTATATGTCATGTGTTTCAGTGTCATTAACACATGCAATAGATGAGAGGTGTGCATATTTCAAAACAACTGTGAGCTACATCAAATTCTGATGCACACTGGCATGAGGTAAAGGACACCTTGGAGACAAAAATGATGTACTTAGTGGAAGGAAAGACAGATTTCTACTTTCTACTTTGCATATTTTTCATGAAATATTGCATACATTTTCTGTCAACCAGTGTGATTAGTTTGGTGAGGATATTCAAGGTGATTCAGTAGACAAAGTTAATGACGACCTACAGAATTATTGGCAATTCATTAAGTTGGGATTAGATTCTTTGTGCTACTCAGCAGTAGTCAAATGAAAAATCCACTGCTAAAACATCTTAAATCTGCTTATTTTGATGTTTGGTGGTGTATTTTTTTTTTTCTTATTTACATGGATAACACATAGTTACATGACACCATTTTCAAAAATGACCAGTGAATGTCAGATTTTTGTGTCAGTCTGTCAGACTCAAATATCAGCAATTGCAATCTGTGCCAAAATTCAACCATTAACCATAGAGAAATCAATCACAGAAGGCAAGAGATGTGATACATTCCTCTAATGAGAATAGGCCGATGGATCTCTTAAGAGGTGGTTGAAAGCAGCATTGAAAACATATGAATGCAGATGTAGACAAGTCAGATAAACTCTGCCAAAATGCCAGTACTTCACAAAATAGTCATTCACTACCTCAGAAGAAAAGAAAGAAAGATGTATTGATTTTTGACAATGGAAAACTACTGTGAATAAAGAACTTTCTTCAAGACTCCTGGTAATCTGATCAACTAACAGCTATTTTCCATATCCATCTACTCAACATTTGGATATTAACATGTATTTTATTACTTAGATTGAATCTTTGGGCTTTTCTACCATCTCCTTTGTTTAGTATTATAACTTGATTTCCAAGTCACTGGAAAAAAATGTCACCAATGTCACACTCAATTTTTTTTCCTGACATCTGTGTGAACATGTTCTGATAAGGTCACTGGGGGTCATCTCATCACTGTAGCCTTCTTCTTCCCGCTCATGAGTTCGCTCTGTGTCAGTCTTCATCACTGAAGGCACTGAATACTTGTCAGGGATTTTGAGATCATAATTAGGACAGTATTGTAGATTGGAGGTAGAGGACTGTCAAAGCCACTTTTCAAGGAGAATGTACATGCAGCGGGCTGTTCACACTTGATGAACATATCAAATAGGACAAAAACACAAAACAGGTATTCAGTGCTATTCATTCTGAAGCCAAACATGCACTTAGAAAAGAAGCACGACAATCAAACTGGTATGAAGCTTTAAAAACCCCCACTGAATTCTGTATTAAAAGGTGCAATGCTCCAGGTGCACACACTAGGCTGCACGCCCACTAATTCAGTGCCAGCACCTTAAAAAGAATGACAGATAAATACACTTAAATGATAATTCCTGAGCTTTCTTATTCTTGAATTGTTGGACTATGCTGTCACTCAGCAAAGCCTGTATCCCTGCCCTTAAATTAAACTGATTTAAATTCTGATAAGTATGCCTTTATCTCGTCAACTGTGATCTTATCATCTATCCCTTCTACTTCAAGATGGGTCACTGTATCATCGCTATGATATTAAAGACATTTGATGTGGGCTCCAGTATCAAAATGTGACATTTTGCTGCTGTGTTTACAATATATTTGACCAAACCAAAACTGGCTTACATAGATGTTGTGGTGTTGTTGTAACTGTAAAGTGCAAAAATTCAAAGACTGTACCATAATTTGTCCATGAATGTAGACTGATTGGTGCAGAGGGCCCATTTATCGCTCATTGTGCAGAATAGTGTCCATCCATCTGAAAGGGAATTAGTTATCACAGGCCTACAGGGAGTCTTTATAGAGTATTGTTTCAGAGAATGACTTACCCCAAGCTGCTTTGTGTTTGCTAGACGAGAAACATCAGAAGCCAACAGAAGAGACAGTGGCTGCGAATGAGCTACAGTTGGGGGTTTCATCTATCATGTAAGCTACACAATATTAAGACTTCTTTCTCTATTTTTTTTCCTGTGTCTATAGCCCATGAAAATGGGCTATTATATACATATAATAGGCAGATGATGAGCACACCTCCTCCTCACACATGCTTTTTTTTGGCATTTCTTCCCATATAAGGGACCCTCAAGTACAATTTGAATGAATACATTCAAAAAGTTAAAAGTGTCTCATTCCATATAATTGTAAAAAAAGAAAAAAGTGTAAAGGTAAGCAATTGTACTCAGATATCAAAATAAAAGTACTTAATCTGTAGAAGGGTCCCTCTCAGAGTTACTGATTTTAAGGTTGAAGTGGAATTAGAACAAACTACTTCAATACTTTTTGGTGTCTTGAATTAGCAATGTACCAGTTACATGCAACATTTTTAAAGTATTTTCCTCCGACAAGAAACAAAAATTAGCATAATGGAACCTCCATGTGTGTGCTTCAGAAGTGCTTTTGAATTAATGTGCATTCCTTTCTTCTTCTTCTTCTTCTTCTTCTTCTTCTTCTTCTTCTTCTTCTTATTATTATTATTATTATTATTATTATTATTATTATTATTATTATTATTATTATTATCTGTGTTGTAGAAGTAGCGTAGTTGTCAGGGTGGGAGCTGAAAAAATTAGATGGAGCAGGATGTTATCCAAATTTCGCGCATGCGTAATAGACATATTTTCTAGCCTTCAATGCTATCAGCCAGCTAGACAGATGTAAGCTAGCACATATATAAATTAGACAAAGAAGCCTTGTGAAGAGACTGAGTGAAAAAAGAGTTTAAAGTCACCGGGGGTGAAAGGAGCGAGTGTGACACAAAGCTATATGCGTTAGCCGATATATGTGGAAGTATGAAATTGAAAGGTACGCCGTCACCGTGTCTTTTTAAACTTTTTGTGAGCATCAGTGTAGAGATTAGCTTTAGCAAGCTGCTAGTTAGCCGCCGTTGTTTTCCCATCAGCAGACTGTACCAAAACGTGAGGGTTTACGGTAGCTTGGTTAGTTAGCATCAGTGAAGGCCCTTTGTTTTACACCGGGTAATGCGGGGTCTACACGGGACATTAACAGTTTAAGTTAGAGTATCGTTAGCTAGTTTGTGTTTCAACAGAGAAGTAACGCCACTAACGTAAGTCTACCCTGTTATTTGTGGACAGATTTATTCCTAACAAGCTAACTCATCAGTGTTAGCAACATTTGCGGTCTAAGGCTCAAGTGAAGTTAACATTAATCTTGCTAGTGAGAACATTATTGTTAGCCTGGATTTGCTAAATACGTATTGAACACAGATTTGACAGATTCGCGATATCGAGTTGTTCTCCGTTTGTATTACTAACGTTATTTTTTAACCTAGCTTAAATGTCTAACAAGAAAATTTGTGAAGGGATATTGATGATGGTTTGGGAATTAGTGTTGACACTTTAGCTAATGTTAGCTAACATTGAGCTGTTGCATTCTAGTGATTTCGATCTTTTTTGTATTAAGGGTAGTCACATCCGCTTACATCTCGAATAGCATGTAAAGCTAGGATAGAGTAAGCCGCGTAGCACAATGAAGATACGATCATTTAACTCTCAACTAATGCAAACTAACTAGATGCCTTTTCGGATAGCATCCCCTCTGTTGTAGTCAAGGCGAGGCAGTACGACTCCAGCTAATGTGTTAGCCAAACAAAGTTGCAGGTGAATCTTGAGTTAGCTAATTTATCTGACTGGCTAATGGGCCGAGCAATCGGTCACAGGCAAGGCTATACGCAAAGCATCAAAAATTCCGTTAATATTGAATGTGTCAAGGTATTTAAAGCCTACACTGTGTGGGCTAACAGTCTGTTATCTGATCCTTTTAATTTTTTAATAACGTGGCAGTCTTGAGTGGTTTGAAAGCTCTAGTTTTGTCACTTTATTGACATTTGGGTAATTGGTAGATGTGACAGCTCTGGTTTATTGTGAGAACTGAGACTTTACAGCCAGTTGCTTCACTATCATAGTAACTCTTTAATTACTGTTTATACAGGCTGGTCAGGTTCCATTTGCAAGGCCTAATTTCTGTTTCTTTATTTCTAGAGTGGAATATGGAGATGGGGCCATGAAGGATCCTGTGATAACTTAGAAAATTCCACCATTGTACATTTCAACAAGTCAAGAGGTGATAAAAAGATAGTAATTTCATTGCTTATGCTGCATGATTCCCATTTCATTATTAACTATTAAAGCTAAAGGTGGCAGCAGTGTACTGTGCAAAACAGTTGTCACTGCAGGCAAATCTGTCTGTTCACTCAACTTGAGGCCTGTTTGCTCAATATTTCCTCATTTCAGAAAATAATACTTTATGTGATTTGAACGTCCTATGATGGAGCAGGGGTTTCAAGTTCAAAATGTAGACATCATCAGAGACATCAGATGACCTTTTAAAGTCTCTGCTTCCATGGGCATAACTGCACATTGTTTCATGGTCTTAATATTTTTTAGCCTCAAACAGAGTATTGGAGTTTTAAAAGATAAATGAAAGAAAATTTCAGTGTAAATAAAAGAAAAAGCTGGGAACATATGGCACTGAGGATACAGAAAACTGGTAATGAAAGATGTGTGTGTACAGTTTTACTCAGAGAAACAGTGATTCTTTGATGTGCATTGTAAATCACCTTGCAGGACACTGGCACAGAAAGAAAGTGAACTCATAGTAATCCCAACAGTGTCATCTTTTCTGTCTTCATGCCATCTTACCATGGACACATGTCTGTTGTTGTTGATTCTTACATCAAGCAGTGTGTTTGTGAGCAATATGTTAAAAGTCTGTGTAAAGTATGTTTTTGATATAATCTTCAAAGGGGATGTGTCCCCACAGTGTGATTCAGTTTTGGCAAACATGCATGTGTGAACATGCCAGCTTTTGTTTTGGCTTTAGTATATTTCTGTCATAACACTCATGCCGGTTAAGTGAATGAAATTGGCATGTTAGGGCATGAAAAATGGCAGTGATATGACTTAAACAATATGCTACTTTTGCTTTTATCACAATTATCTGCAGAGGCTTGCTGGCCTGGGGTTAGTGAACAATTATGTTTAGTAACTATCCAGTGCATCTTCCAAGTGAGTCAGCAGTATGACATGAGAAGTTGTTTTTCCTCTCTTGTGTAAATTATCTAGATAGCAATTCATGAGTGACCTTCTGTCCATTGCTATTTGCTATGGCAAAAGTATGATCATCATTTTTTTTCCCCATATTGATCAATATTGACATTTATCACAGTATATAATCTGCGAGTTTGAAGAGTGTCCTGATAATGACTGAAGCCTAAAGCAACCAGAGGGCTTATTAGTTAAACTTTGAGAATATAATTTCTAAACAAAAATAGAATAACAATTTGCTATGCAAACATATTTAATCTGCCTACTATGATCACACATTTTTTTGACTTCCTTCTTTGTAGAGGTGCAAATTAGATTGTTACATCCATGCTTCTGCTAGTTCACATCAAGTTCTAACAGAATAGTTCAGTTATGGATGAACAGACAGTCTGCATTTTCATACTCTGCTTGGCCACTAGGATGAAACCTTTTTCAGGTGATTGAAAAAATTTGTTGTTTCCCATCTTTGTTGTTTTGCAGACTGTCTTAATCTGGGCTTCATTACTTTTAATGTAAACAAACAGTTTGGAGGATAATGCGGGTTCTTCACTCTCACTTTCATGCCTCTCACCAGTTCCACTCATGTTTTTTACTTGTCCATAGCTTTCTTTACAGCCTGTAGGTCCAACAGAGCTTTGCGACACGAAATGGGTGTGTACTTTGACGAGCAAGCCAAAAACTGCTGCCTGATAGGCTGTAGTTGCATTAATGCCTGCTGTGTGATAGGTTGTTAGAATGAAATGCCCAAATCAAATGAAAATGCCCTTAGCTTATCATCTTAATTAACATATATTTTATTGCAACCCCAGATTGAGATCGTTTTATCGCCCAGCCCTAATTGTAATGTGATCTTGGTCTGTCAATTCTTTCATCTCGGTAGCTTCACCTATAGAAACGGTTTGTGTCATTCTAGCGTGGTTTCTTTTTGGTTGCCTTTCAGTAGTTTCACGTGTAACAGAATATTGATTGATTTTGAAATTGATTTTCAAGATATGTCTACAACTCCCTTAGTCTGAGGTCGTCTGAAAGTGATCAAATTGATTAATTTTTTTTTCACCTTTGGGGACATGAAAGTTGGCTGCACTTCTCAGCTGTTGGTTTATTTATGACTGCCGGAACACAACCTTGTAGGCAATATGTCAACATTATAATTTGACTGGTTGTCTTTTTCACTTGTTTCCTTGTTTTCATATTTATTTCCTTTGATGATGTGCTTTTGAGAGTAGCTGTAAGAGGGTACATTTATGGGATTGCAAAATTACATTCTACATTTCAGTAGGTACTGATTTTAGTATAATCACAGAACACACAATTTCCTGTGAAGCATGGATTGGATACATTTGCAATACTAATCACCACACTCATGCACTGAATTGCACTGAAATCACCTTTTTTCACTTAGCAGTAAGAAATCAGATTTTTAAAAAAGTTTTTAATTTTTTATTATTATAATGTTATTTTTTTGCATGACTCTCCAAACACAAGCACATTCAAATTCCTGTGGAGGATTGCCAGGCTTATTCTGTCTTATTTTGGTCAGGTAGCTTAAACCATTTGTTGAAAAGTGTACATTTATTTCATAAGTGAAATTTATATTATTATTACTTACTTTCTTGGAACAAATAGTGCTTTAAGGACGTGAGTGAGTGGTACCCCTAAGCCGGCGATGTCACGGGTTCCCACCCCTCCTCCTCCTGGGGAGATGTCAAGTGGACCTGTGGCAGAGAGCTGGTGTTACACACAGGTATGGGCATAATGGAACTCACTGTTATCATATTATGTACACAGAAGTGACAGAATTGATCATGTGTGAGATACAAATTAGATTTAGCTTGTTGTTAACTTGTTGTTATCCCTGTTTTTATTTTTCCCTCTTTATGTTAGTAGACTATTTCACAGCAGACAGTTTGACATGTCTTGTTAGGAATAGCACAAGTGTTACTAATAATATTAACAATGGCTCTGTTATGTTAAAGTATCCCAGTAAGTCAGTGTGACAAGACCCTGAAACTGAGGCAGCTAAGTGGAATTTGGCCATTATTAGTTTTATTATTTACACTTGTGTTTTTCCTGCTCTGAAAAATGTTGATATAAATTCAAATGACTGTAATTTAGGGTGGAGGTTAGTGGTAAAGTTTCAGTTTAGTGTCAGAACAATAAAACATTTTTTGTCATTATTTTAGAAGGTAAACTGACCATGCTGTCTTAATTAATTTTCAGTCCAAACTATGTATACTGTGTCTTGACAAAGTCAGACATTGTTGCTGTATTTTAAAAATGAAAAGGAAATCCTTGAATAGCTTTGGTCTTACAGTTCTGCATGTTTCTTCTTCTGGCTCCAAGGTCAAAGTTGTGAAGTTTTCCTACATGTGGACCATAAACAACTTTAGTTTTTGCAGAGAAGAAATGGGCGAGGTCTTGAAGAGCTCAACCTTCTCTTCTGGTCCCAATGACAAAATGAAATGGTGAGTACTCAAATTTCTCACAGAATTTTTTTTGTTTTCTGGGCATCTGAGGCTGTGAACATCCTTGGTAACTTGTGAATAAATGTAGACCTTTAGAGCTGTGGAATTTCACATTCATACTTAAATGCATTTGCTTTTTGGTTTATCTATAATGAGTAGTTTTGTCCAGTTCTTGTCCTTGAATTACCCAAAACTCAAATATGAATGTCCTTTGAAAGGTTTGTATATTTAGTGTCGGAAATCTGCACAATAATTACACAGTTTCTCAGTTTGTTTTGACAACAACTCTAGGTCGTAAGATTACTAATACACAGTGGCATCTCTTTACTTTTCAGGTGTCTGCGAGTCAATCCAAAGGGACTTGATGATGAAAGCAAAGACTATCTGTCATTGTATTTACTTCTTGTTAGTTGTCCAAAAAGTGAAGTGAGAGCAAAGTTCAAGTTTTCTTTGTTGAATGCTAAAAGAGAGGAGACAAAAGCGATGGGTGAGTCCAAGCAACCAGAAACATCACCATATTGACATATTTTGTATATTTAGTGTTTAGTGTGTTTGTTGTATAGCACTTTTGTTTGTTTTTTTTGTCATAGTTTTTTATTAATAACAATAATAACAACACGTAACATTGTTTTCTTGTCCTTACAGAAAGCCAAAGAGCATATAGATTTGTCCAAGGTAAAGACTGGGGCTTCAAAAAATTTATAAGGAGAGATTTCCTCCTCGATGAAGCCAATGGACTCTTACCAGATGACAAGCTCACCCTGTTCTGTGAGGTAATTGTTATACTGTTGCTTTCCTGTTAACATAGAGCCACACCTTCCTCACTCCTACTTGTGATGATGATGTAAGGTCAAACTTTACAAAAATGCCCTTTTTATACAAAGGTCCTCTTCTTATCTGTCCATAGCAAATGACAATAAATTCTGTCATTTTTGTTTGTTTGTTTAATGGAACAAATGTACCATCCTATAAATATGCCTATTTGATAAAATTTGGAGTTTGGAGGCAAATTATTAGTAAACTGACTAAAGTGTCAAGGTAATAGGTTTGGTAAAAAGTAATTATGTGTAAATTACAGGAAGAAATGTGATTCACATCTCCGTAACAGGCACAAAGAGGCTGTATTGTGACATAGCTTCTGTTATTGCACTGTTCTGTCTATTATTGGTTATTGTGATTACACTTCTCTTTGCTGACTGGCTGAATAGACAGGAGTTTTAGTTGGCCAGTTCCACTGACTGGAAAAGTTTGAAATGATCAAAATTGCATTAGAGTGTTTCTTTTCATTGAAATTCACCTATTTTAATGTGTTTCTGTTCAGCTTCTGTTAGCCTCATTTTCCATTATTGTGCACCAGTGTTATGTTACTGAGCTGCTCTCGTGTTGTACGTGGCATACAAATCATAAATTGTTGCATTGAAAGCAGTTCATTGTTGTACTGAAGGATATAAACCCCTAGCGTAACCTTCAGTGAATCAAGGCTAGAGCCTCTTCATTCTTGTCATTGCACATTTATACCGGAGTGTAAGCTGCAGTGCCATTTAACTACAAACATATTGATGACATTTGCTGCAAATCACATTTAAGTCTCAGGAAGTGAAAAGCATCTTCCTTCTCCCATCTTATACAATGATGCTTGTTCTCGAAATAATTGAATTCAGTCTGTCAAGAGGAATAAATGTCTCCTAAAATATTCTTTCAAGGGACAAGTTAAATTAAGTTTCAATGAATTTTGATGTAAATGCAATTGGCAGAATACTGCCACAATGAGATGGTGTGCCAAAGAGCAGTTCCAGAAAGATTCAACAGTTTCAGGAAAATGCTACTTTGGGGAAATTTTTTTTTAATTAAAGACAAAATGCCTTTTCTCATCAATTCAGCAGAGTTAATTAATTTTGTTTTGAAGTGGTTGTGTATTCACAAGCAAGCGTCCCTCTCAATATAGGTGAAAATACTCTTTTGTACAAATTTAACACAAATTAGGTTTTTCTCCAATGCTGTAAGACACATGCTGCTGAATTTGTATGTTTAGCCTTGATGAGACTGATTCAGTGTGTGTTTCTCATTTACAGGTCAGCGTTGTCCAGGACTCGGTTAACATTTCGGGCCAGTCCAACATGAACATGCTGAAAGTCCCAGAGTGCCAGCTGTCTGATGATCTGGGGAACCTATGGGAGTGTTCACGCTTCACAGACTGCAGCCTCTATGTGGGAGGGCAGGAGTTCAAAGCCCACAAATCCATCCTTGCAGGTAAGACCATCCTGCAGCAACCAAGAGAAAAGCCCCCAAAGCGGCTCCAACGAGACATGTCTATGCCTCTTCTTAATGGCCTCACGTGGAGAGCTATAAGCACTTCGAAAGGCTACGGAGGGTCTGCATTCCTGGCTTGATTTGTAGTGGCCTAGTTCTGCAGTGGGCACTAATCCACCCCACAACCCCTGTTTGGCCCTGCTTGACCCAGATGATTGTAGGATCCAGGAGATTGAGAGGCTGGCTCTCCACTCCAGCTTGTCTCCATTAGACACAGTGGCAACTGCAGTTCAGGGGGAAATGCTGACAAAGTGGCAACTCTACAGATTTTGTGACATTTTAGAGCTGTAATAGTTCAGCTGCAATGGTTCATGTTTTGTGTCCCACTATATGCTGTTTTATCAAAGCTCCTCTCTGTCATCTGACACAATATTGATAATGCTCTTGATTTGGTTTGCTAATATGCTTAATATGGTGTTCACTGCTCGTTACATTTATCAGTGTCTAATTCATCTCTTTAACAGCAAGGTCACCAGTATTTAATGCTATGTTTGAACATGAAATGGAAGAAAGTAAAAAGGTAAGAATAAGTGGTTATAATTGCTTTTTGTTACAGATCATGTTGCTCTTTCTAGTTAATATATGACCATCATGTCACAATGCCACACAAATCTTTCATCATGTTTTTAATGAACATCATTTCAACTCAGTGGTAATTAAATTCATCACCTTTTGTGAATGTTTTTCAGTTGCCAAGGTCTTATTAATTGTTAGGTAACCTTTTAACTTTCTTTGCAGAACCGTGTTGACATCAGTGACGTGGACCCAGATGTCTTTAAGGAAATGATGGGCTTCATCTATACAGGAAAGGCCCCAAACCTGGAGAAGATGGCAGACAATTTGCTGGCAGCTGCAGATAAAGTAAGTAGTAATTTAAACTTTTTAAAAATATTTTTGTTAACATTTACCCCCAGCTTCTGTTTTAAAAGCAAAAAAAAACTGTTTTTGTACTTCCTGGCTTTGTTTGGCTAGTCATTGTTAAATCTGGCGTAAAAATGTTACCTGATAAATGCCGTGTTTAGTTAGGCTTTAGCCGGTTTTATACTCCAGTGTCTTATTGGGGGGGGGGATTGTTCTGCAACCAACAATATGACATTGCCATGCACTTCACAAAATGATCAGCCACATGTGCAAAGGTGAGAAAACAGCCAATGATTATCTCTCTAGCTCGCTCTCTCTCTCTCTTTTTTTTTTTATTTGTTACACGGCAATATGTGACACTTTTCACATAAATAATCGAGGGTAACGCGATCAGTGTCCTAAAAAATAGCACTGTTATCCCATATTTAAACATCTTCATGTCTATGATGGTTGGCTTTTCACTCGACTTTCGAGTGTTGCCATCCAGATCAGGCATAAAAACATTTGACTTGACTGCAGTGGTTGGAAAGCATGTCCTATGAACAGTCTCCACTCTGACATCACCCTGTGGCACAACTCCCATTGTCATGAATGAAAAGAGGTAGCTTTTAACCACTGTGTTTGAAGTATTTGGTAACTAGTGGAACCAGTTCATTGTGTCAGTCAATAATATCACTTGGACACATCAGTTCTAATCAAAATCACTGATACGAGAGTTTGGGTTTTTATCAAAAAAA
Source organism: Lates japonicus (assembly GCA_033238685.1). Classification (NCBI taxonomy): domain Eukaryota; kingdom Metazoa; phylum Chordata; class Actinopteri; family Centropomidae; genus Lates; species Lates japonicus. The sequence goes on from BRZM01000036.1 coordinate 1,152,275, forward strand.
TTTTGCTTTCACTTACATATTGGCTTTTGTATTTTTTGGCAGTGTCAAACTTTTGTATGATCACGTGTTATTAGTATCAAAATCAGGCCACTGAAACAGTAATGTTTAGCTATGATGGTCATGCATAGTCATGTACCTTGACATTTCTTTGTTAGCCTACATGTAATGTGACATCATTTCAGTACCAATAAAATATTTTTAAAAATGTTAGGGCACGAAAATCTTCAAGACGCCTTTAAAACATAATTCTTTACCGCTCTTCAGCAAATACAGCTGTGTGTATTTTTTCATGCTTATAATCACCTTCTGTGGGGACTGTTGAATAAGTGCTAATTTATGTTAACAGAAATTATTGAGGATGTAGTCAGTGATGTATCTATTCTATGTAGCTGTGTGACGATAATGAAAATATCTTGTCTATTATCTTGGTATGGAAACACATTTTATAATGTTAAAAAAAGCTGTGGATATAAAATATTAGAGACTTGATTTGCTGTTCAGACTATTTGCCAGTGGATTTACATATTTTACAGCCAGATTTTGCAGCTTATGTTAGGTTGCATTTATAATCACCGCACTTTTATAATATCGTAAATCAATATTTACCCTCTTTTTTTAGGGTAAGCGTATTATGAATATAGCAATGATCATGGATTTGATGGATGAGTTTTAACTGAGTAATGAAGCCGAATATTAAGCAACAACCCTAATTTCTCCTCCACAATCACCCTAATCATTGCTATATTTGTAAATGTACACAATATGGTGAAATTGTGTAATTCTTTTCTTTTTTATAACATTGCCATATGCTGTATGTGACATGATCCAGCTGGTTTGGTTTGGCATTTTGGATCTTTGTCATTTTAACAACCATTCCCAATAGCAATGTGAATTTAAAAATTTCAGTACCTGGGTGCACCTGCAGCTTTAATTTGTACTTAAAATATTTGAAACAAAACCTCAAACCACGGGCAGCCACACTGAATCCAGGATGTAACTGCTGCTATTTGTGTGTGTCCCCCCCCGTCACCCACCACCCCAGTATGCTTTGGAGCGTTTAAAGGTCATGTGTGAAGAGGCCTTGTGCAACAGCCTTTCAGTGGAGAACGTGGCCGACACTCTCATCCTAGCAGACTTGCACAGTGCCGAGCAGCTCAAAGCACAAGCCATAGATTTTATCAACAGGCAAGTATCGCAAAAAAAAACAAAAAACTCCAGTGATAAATTCCTGCTGCCATTTCTGTTTACCAGCCCTGAATGCTTACCTTTTTATCTCCTTGCCATAGGTGCAGTGTCCTGAGACAGCTGGGCTGTAAAGATGGAAAGAACTGGAATAGCAAGTATGTAATTAGCTGATATATGTGACACAAGATTAATAACACACTCTTATCTCTTCCCCCAACCAGATGCATTAGAATTCATTGTTTTAGCCCAGGCAGACAGAGTGCTATTTGCCTTTTCAGTTTGAAACTCCATATCTTTGTATCCAAGTTATTAATAGACTCATACCTGCATAAACCCTGGAAATGGAATATTTGTAGAATTTTAAAAAGAAGGAGGGTGGTCGCTATGGGAAGTTTTTCTTTCAGATGATTTATTGTGTTACTAAAGGACACCTTGAAATGTTGAACTTACATCTGTCTCAGTTGTGTTCAACATGTGAAGATGTTCCAATCCTGTGTTAATTTGACCTTATACACATACATGTAGCACCAATGGCACTTTCCAAGTTTCACTGTGAAACTCACAAATCAAGTGTTTATTTGCTTTGTCATTATGATCTCATTTATGTTTATTGATTTTTAATGTGTGCATTCTTATGTCTGAATGTTAACTTCAATTTGTCTGTGCTTACAGTCATGCTACAGATATAATGGAGACTGCAGGCTGGAAGTCAATGATCCAGTCCCATCCTCACTTGGTAGCCGAGGCTTTTCGTGCCCTGGCTTCAGCACAGTGCCCACCCTTTGGTCTTCCCAGGAAGCGTCTAAAACAGTCCTGACTGCCTGACTTTGCCCCAGGACTTAACTGGAGGTGTGAAGCATGGGTTTACAAAGGAAGGACTAGTGAGGGTACCACTCTTTATTTCCACCAAAACTGATCACACTTGAACAAAGAAGAGTGGAGCTTCCTGGCCAGGAATGTGGGGAGGCTGGCACGTGGATGACTGACATTAATGGATTGGGAAAAAATTGGTTCAATCGGTGTTGCTTGCTTGCTTTGCTTTCCCAGCTGAATTTTGTTCAGCCGGGGTAGCAAGTCAAGCTTTCTGCTACAGTTTTTTTTTTTCCTGTAATTTTAAAAATGGCCTTAATATATCTGCCATTGCTCTGGAGCTGCTCTAGAGTACTTTGTCTATTTTACTCTGTGCCTGCCTTGTCACAAAGACCAGGCCTCCTCCAGGTTGCACTAGTTCCCATGAATAGTCATTTTGATATGGAGTTCTATAGGAACGTAACAAAGGTTTAACTAAATGGGAAATATTATATATTTGTAATGTTTAGCCCGTTTTGTGACTAGACATTAAAAAGCATGAACACTTTCAGTGCAAGGTCAGTTCTTTACACTTTTTAAAAGATGTGTATGCCCCATATTGATGGCACCATTTCTATGTAAATGACAGTAGAACCATCTTCAGAAGACCAGTGTACAAGAAAGTCTGTTCTATTGCATATTTGTGGGGAAAAAATAGTAATCTGCCATATGAAGACCCAGTGTCAGTCCCAATATTTCCTGTAAGACAGAAAAGTGTCTGTACCTTGGCCCGAATATCTTCAAACATTGGAAGTATATGGAAGTATTTACTCAGTCTCCCATTTGAATGACATATTCCAGATCATACGTCTGTGAACTGTTATAGATTAAATTTTAAGATTGTTTTTCCTTAGTATTGCCAACTTGCAAATATATATTCTCAATATATTGTGGTTAACTAAAAGTGGAGAGACTAATGCATGGTCATGTTATTGTCAAAGAAAGTGTCCAAGTACCAATTTTGTTTTTTAACAATTTAGTTTCTGCAATTATCTGACATATTTGTGCAGAATTAAATGAATTGAGTATGTGCAAAAAAATCCTCTAACATGCTTGGATATTTGTAGGATGCTGAGCATCACTTCTACTGGCAATGTTATTCTGTGTTTGAACTGGGGGGGTTGTCATGTTTATTCAGTCCGTCTCGTATGTAGTGTGGTGTGACAGACACTTCAGACGATTTTGTAAATTAAGAGTAGCATCATTTTTACATGATATTACTCATCATTCAGCGTCATGTCAAGATGTTGAAACTACTTTTGGTTGGAAGCAAAGAAGATGAAGTTGTTGTCTGCAAGAATGCCTGCATTAACCCATTAAAACATTTTCCAGCAGTCTAAGTGGCCCTTGTTTATTCATTTATTTTTAACTGAGTATTATTAAACTCAATGTGATGAGATTTCAGTGTGCGAAAGGGTGATTATTATCCACACTGTCTCTGTTAAATGGCCGTATTAATGAATGTGGATGTCAGACAGGTGAATTTTTTTTCCTTCCTCCGCCGGTTTCCTTTTAAATATGATTAGAAAACAACACTGCTCTGATAATCAAAAGAAAATGTGCCTAAACTGCATTAGCATAAGCAACATGTTTAATGCTGAACCTTTTGCGACACATGAAAGACATTTTTTCCTTTTGTTTTATGTATGAATGCTCGGCACAAGCTCTAATTAAAGTGAACGCGAGGCAACTCTTTCCTGCTGGAACAGAGACGTCTTCATCAGCAGCTTGCTGATCCCCGTCCGCCCCTCTCAGCACAGATCCTAGGAAAATACCTGATACCATCTCTGCTTTAGGACGCCTCGCCAACCTTTTATCTTCCTCCTTCGCTTTCCTCAACCAACTGTAACACTTGAAAGTGAAGATGCCTGCAGTGGCACTGTCTAAATTGAAAATTTGTTCTGTCATTTGTATTTTGCGACACAGGATTGTGGACAGTGACTCTGGGTCATGAGTTTAGATGCTTGAATGTGAAAAAAAAATGTTTTAGTAGTCTAAAAAACAAAATGAGGGCTGCAGCAGAGAACAGTGCCCTGACTTGCATAAAGAAGTGACAGACTGAGACAAAAGAAACACTTATTCTATGGTGCTCCCTGCCTCCCAGGAGGTATTCTGTGATAAAGATGTTTTTAACTGATGCTTTTTCCTCAGCATTATTATATTAAGCACATAGTTCCCTTTGTTTCCCAGGATGCATTTTGAAAAACCCAGTGTGAAACACATGATCTGTAGTTGGGGAGAGCATTTGTTGTTTTGCAGTCAGGTGAAAAAAATACTATTTTTTGCCTTTCCACTGAATTTTCTTGTTGTTATTGTTGACTGTTAATCCAGCGTGTTAAAGCAACAAACCTTTACCACTGATGATGAAGTAAATTGTCGCTCTGCATTTGTTAATCACTGGTGTTAATTGACAGATCAAGGTATGACATGAGCAATTAGCTAACAAAAGGCATTTATTATTTGAGTGTTTAATAATCAGTAAAATCACAACTAAAAACCAGGAAAAGTAAAATGTATGTTGACATTCCTCCTTAGTTTTCCAAGGATTTGGATGTGTGCAGCAGGAAAGCCTGGTGTGACTTGATGCCTAAGGAGTGGGTGCCTCACCCTGATCAGATAAGAGTAATGGAAGCGAATGAAAAGACCCCTGTCCCTGATGGCCACAGCAAAATGGATGTGCTCCCTGAGGTGTACCTCTGGTATCATCCACGCCTGTGGACACAGATTTATTGCCCATTAAAAAGCTACACTGAAATGTACCTCTTAAAATGGTGTGTTTATCCTGTTGAGAAGTCCTTATAGGAATGAAACGAGACAACTGTGAGCACCGACAGACTGGAGCTGACTCAGTGTGACAGTATGCTGTGAGCCAAGTTCAAATAAGGTTTAATGCCATAAAAACCTAAATTCATCTTTACAATTTCAATTTAACAAAAGTAGCCCCCTATGAAATCAAATATTCCAAAATGAACATTTGTACTTACACTATACACACAGCAGTGCTCTTATTCCTATTTTACAGGGGAAACTTTAAACAAGATTAAGCAAGCAATCTATAACTAGAAGCAATAAATATGACATCTATCTACATGATATCGCTGAACGAACACCAAAAATAAAGACCAGTATACTCGTTGATATATTTCTCTTGAAAAATTAGAATAAATTGACATCATTTACTCTGAAGCCATAATTAAACACGTTTAGTTTTAGAGTTACACAATAATACACAGCATTGTCACAAAGGAGTAGAACTAAAACATCAACATAGATCAATTCGGATTTAGGTATTTCCTTATCATACACCTCTCCACATGTGTAATTTGACAGGATCATTTACAGCAGATGGGAAAAGACATGAGATACAGCAAATAAAGTGACAGAAATGTGATTAGTTAGTGGCACATGCCTTAGCCTAAAACCCCTGGATATGTGCACACAACACAACTTATGGCAGTTAATGCGTCGATGGTTTTCAACAAAACCTTTTTAAAATGGTTTTGTGATTGCTAAGTCAAAGCACATTACACCATTTACTATGAGACTGGATGTTATCCACTTTTACACAAAAGTTATTCAGTTTAAGCCTGCTGTACAAGTGGGAAATGTCTGACATTTTCAAACTTAGTAGTCCCATTTCTCATTAAAATTCCAGACGGATTCTGTACCTTTTTTCTTTTTTTCTTTTTTTCTTTTTTTTGCTTTTGCTTTTGGTTTCTCCACTCTTGGTCTTAGGTAAATGAAATTTCCCAGGCTAATTAAAGCCTATTAAAGACAGGTAATGTCAGGGCTTGTGGCAGGACCATGACAAAGTGCTGATAATTGTCTGCCAGACTCACTAAATCCACCTGTCCTGCAATTATCGCTCCCTCCCCCCCGCCTCTCCTGACACATTAATCCACTCCGGGGCTTGCACGGCAGGCTGATGCCTCAAAGTGCATCCTACAAACACAGATGTTGGATTTCAGGCTAGTTTAGCATACACATGCCTTGTGATGATGATAAAAACCAACACATTTTAAGGGCCAAACAAGGTAGCAGCCAGGGTTATACATGGATGGGCACCTACATATGTATGTGTAGTGATTTATGATCATGCTCTCAAGTTGCTTTTGGATTAGATTTGTTGGATCAATTCATTTTGTCTTGAGCACTTACAATTGGGTTTAATGAATCAGTTCACTTTATTTTAGTCCCTACAAGAGACAGATAAGGGAGATAAAAGATTACGTTAATTATTAATTATTTGGAGCTACTTGAAAAAAATACCCTTTAATCAAACTAATCTGAAATAATGGACACTGTTCTGTCTGTGTTCTGTTAACAGGTACAAATGAATGTTAGCTCCACTTCAAAGACAATGAACAGATCGTTTTGACTAATCAGTCAAGATGTAGCAACGTTTCAAATGGGGAATATCTAATTTTGTGCCCTGTTGAATAACAATTCACATGTGTGGGAACTATAATTATTTACATGATTCAAAGTCTTGTCATATTTCATCCAATAATTGACTGTTTAAATGAGATGTGGAAATTGTTTGATAATGCTTGCATCAGTGCAGCTCTGGCAGAGAGGCCAACTATACACTTCCAACAGAGAGGCTGCTTGCCTATGGCCTAGCCTTGAAGAAAACATCTGGACAACATACTAATTATTCCTGTGGTTTACAGAGAACATGTGTTGTTGTGATGGGAAGGAGTCACCCAGGGTTGATAGCTAGCTCTGAATCCCAAGTCAACCCCTAAAACCAAGTCCCTAGACACCTAACTATCTGAAGTGTTAGAGCAGTGTACTTGTGCAGTCTATACAAAAGGTTAGTAATAACGTGCCAGATCCCTCCATTGTGTGTCCCATTTTAAGTTGCACCTCCTGCAACACATCTCAGGTATTAAGGTATTTCAGGACAAGGAGCTTAGAAGTTGACATTTACATTATTTGAAGAGAAAACAGAAGGTTACAATTACAACCACTAGGTCATCCTGTGGAGGAATAAGGTGTGTCACTATGGTAGTTGTAGTCAGGGCATACCTTCTGCACCAGTTTATAGTCTACACTGTAAAAGGCTATATAGATGCATATGACCTTAAAGGGTTTCGAGCACAGCCAGGACACGTGGCTCTGCGTCTGCTCATGATAGCACACCTTGGCTGGGTCGTAGTTGCACAGGCCAGTCTTCTTGTTGCGGTCCGTCTTCTCATACTCAATGCGACAGTTGAATGATTTGGTGTCTTTGGTCTCCAGTGTGGACTGCTGGGCGATCTCAAACTCCACCACCTTGGAGGGTGGCACCAGGCTGACCGACACGTTCCCCTCGCCTGTGGAGTTGTGGCGGAAGTAAACGCTAAAAGTGCCGTTCCCGTGGTCCACAATCTTCCCTGTGATCAGCAGGTTGAGTTTGACAGTCTTGATGTTGGAGTGGAAGTCCCCCCACCCAAACATCTTTTTGAACTTGCCAGTCTTGACGATGGGCCTGCGTTTAGTTCTGGCCTGTGCACCCTGAACATCTGTCTGGTTAGATAACCAGTCCCAAAAGTCCTCCGTGTTCTGTAAATATGTTATTTCCCTCATGTTGCTCTTGAACCCGGGGGAGCCCCTGGCAAACAAACGCAGGGGGTTGAGGATCCGTGGACTGGCCCCCGTGGGAGAGATCCTCTGTTCATTATTACTATCTCCCCACTCGATGAGCTCTGTGGCTCCTCCGTGCACCTTCCTGCATGTAACCTTCAGAGAAAACAGAGCACAGGTGGACAGAAAAAGAACATTAAGTGACACAGAACCCTTTTTTTTCTTTGCACTTTGAAACATTGAGTGTTTACTTCATCTTTTCAAGGGGAAAAAAAGCCACTGATGCACAGACTATAATACATTTTGTAGGGGTTTTTTTTTCTTCAGAAATAGTCTAAAAATTTACACAGGCAGTGATACCTTTCACAGACAATAAATCTAGCACAAAATACCATTAAATGCAACAAATAACAGCAGTGTTCACACTGACTGACAACATATTTGTGGTGATTGCACTATAAAAATGCCACAGCAGCAGTTAAGCACTACGGATAAAGAACAGCACTTCAGCACTAAAGAGAAGGAGAAAAACCCCACCATGAACACAGAGCACCCACGTGTCAACTTTAAAGATTAATGATTTACTTTAGGAAACGCTAAAACACAACAAAGGCACGTTTTGGAATAAATTTGCTTTGTTACTAAAGCTTTACAAAAAGTACTTCAAACAGAAGCTGCACTTCAGTCAGACTGCAGGAGGAGGAGTACGACTTTGGAAATATGACATTTTATTGGAAAACACAAGTTCAGGACGACCACTTGATTCCCTAGCACGGTAGAATTTATGAAAAGAATCAAACTGTCTTTCTGAATATCCCATACTTTAGAAAAAGTAATTTAAATAAAATTCACTGCTGACAAGTGAGGATCACCAGCTTTCATTTTATACACAGTGTCATGGACACTGTGTATAAAATGAATGAGACCAATGTCTGCTAGATCCTGGATGCAGACAGAGATATGACATTGTGTATGACATTGTGTACATTATATAATTCAGTAAACAGCATTCAGCTATTTATCAAAATACTTGTGAATGGCCATTATCAATACTTATAAGTGTTTAGTTTTACAAATGCATCCACAGAACATTAAAAATAATGCAAAATAGGTTTTTCCCAAAAGAAAATAAATGTAAGAGGTATTATCTTCTCACTGAAGTCAAAAAATAGTTCAACTTTATGAATACGCATTAGATCAATACCAGTCTGATATCTGTATGGTAATGTAGCTGTAGCCAGCAGACACTTAGCACAGCATAAAGACTGGAAAGAGGGGGAAACAGATAGCCTGGCTCTGTCCACAATTTGAAAGAAACTGCCCAGCAGCACATTTAATGCTCACAGATTTATGTTATCTTTGGACTGGGCCAGGATAGCTTTCCCTTTGTTTCAAGTCTTCTTGCTAAGCTAAGCTAACTGGCTGATGGCAAAAAAAGCATATTTCCCAAAACAGCAGCAACAGTTCTCTAAAATCCTCACAATTTATGACACATGTTCAAAACATTTTCAGCATTTGACATTTGAAAGACAGTTCAACTTGACTTCACTACCACAGTAACAACACAATGAGCCTCACTTAAACTGGTGAACTTGCTCCCACATGGTCAAAGTAAATGGCACAAAATGGCACAAATGTCTTGGAACGTTGGTGGACAATCTCTTGTTTATACAATGTTAAGGATGCTTTTGTGTGTGTGTATGTGTGGCGGCTGAGGATGATGGCAGGCCTGTGCAGAAGAGAGTGTAAATGGCATTGCTGGGTATAAGGGGAATAGAGAATCATTTTGGCTGCACTGAAGAACTCCAACAGAGCTCATATTTGCATAAAGCCTCTAATATTTTAGGAGGACTTGTCAGATTACATGACAATGAAAATCCCCTGAACTAAACATGTGAGCTGGTCTCAGATCAGTAATGCTATTCTTAGATAGCCTATGCATATGAACTTTGGCTTGTAATGGTTACCAACAATAAAATCGGCTTCCACAGTAGTGTGGTAAAGTATGTGCTGAGTGCTAATCCAGATGCACCAATGAACTATGATCCCTACTTGTACCTCAAAGCCTTTTAGCTTCAGGAGCGATTCCTGGTCCACTTCAGATAAAGCTCTAATAATTCACGGCAATAAGCTTAGCTAGTTTTATTAGTAATTAGTAGTGCCGGCTTTCCCCAGGCCCCGTTGGAGGGATCACTGAGAGAAGCAGATGTTGAAAGCACAGAGCAGCAGCGGTTTGAATTCTCACTGAGCTGCTGTGCACTACTTCCAGACTAATTATAATTTTGCTGTAAGCCTCACTGAGGCACATGTGTACAAAGTTAACAAACTAGGTCTCTCTGCCACAATTTGTTTTGTTATACTCACATTCTTATAAACCTTTCCACTTGATATGTGCTACATACATCTTAAGCTGTGCAATGCTGTGCCTTATAATTGGAGCTTTTCTTTACTACACTGCTCATGTCCCAGACAGTAGTAACACCTTAATGTAGTAAGCAGAATGTAATGGCTATCTGGATATGTAATGTGAAATCAATGTGTCTCCAACAGACAGTGAGCCTGGCCCATCTATCACAATGCTTAATTAAGACAGTTGCTCCCTGTAAACATGGATGAATGAGGCAACACAGTAATAATGTCCCTCTGTGTAGCTCAACTCATCCACAGTCATTTAATCAACCAATTCCAGTGTCAGTATTCCCTGCTGATAGTGCCACTTAGTAATACCTTGTGTGAGCTCAGCTGTTTGATTTGATTAGACTATTACAACATCACAATAACAGGCAATGCCAAACATAAAATCTGTGGGACTGCAGGCTCCCAACGGGAACATTTCATTACTGCTGTGAACAAGGGAGACGTGGCACTCGTCTTCTCACCAGCCCGAGCTGTTATATCCGTTTCACATTGGGTGTCATGCTGCGCAGCTTCAGAGGTGAAACCGAATTTTGTCTTTCAGTGTAAATCTCAGGTGAGCTTTGTATAGGATGATTATAATGGAAATGAGAGAGGAGTTTAAGTATGATGAGCAACTGGGGAAATTGCTGTGACAACAAGGGGATCAGCAGAGGGATATCTAATACTTAAATGCCCCAAGAGAGATGAAGCACTGGGAACTTGAAAGCTTGCACTGACACATAGGCTTTGGTTTCTCTCTCTCTCGCTGTCTCCCTGCACACATGCAGCATGTACACACACACGAACACACTTCCTTCATTTAGGCGGAAGTGGTGTCTCTTAAAAACAGACTAAAGGAATCTGAGTTTTTTTTTATATAACAAGACGCTTTGGAAAAAAAAGGAGGCAAGGTCTGATGAAGGAGAATCTACAAAAGCTTAATTAAGATTTCTTAATCGGTGCTGCTGTGCTAGAGGCATTTCGGGGCGACTTGAAACAAGACATTATTATGATAATAACTGCAGACTTATGGAGCTGAAAACATCAGACCTCATTTCAGCAGCAAAAGGGAAAGTGACTAGTGGCAAATGTTGTGCATATGTCTGTGTGGTTTAGCTTCTTCCTTTTCCTGTAAGTCCTAAAAAAAAACACAGTGAGGTGCACGAACCTCACACCCCCTGGCAGAAATATTACAGTTATATTCCTGAGCCGTCAATGGTATATCTGCCTTATAAAAGAGTATGCTTAGTGATGCAGCAGTAAGCATTAAGGTGGGTGAATTATAACTGCTGTTAGTAATTTTAATGGATATCTACCAGTATGTATGTAAATAGTGACGCAAGTTTTTATTTTCTGTAGCTGCTTGGTTGGCTGATATTTCCAGTAAATATTCTGTATCGTCAAATATCAAGCTTAAAACATTTACAGTATTTCCTGAAACATCTATACTATATATTATAAACACGCCATAGTTCATCTTCAGTTTGCAATATATAACTGTATATACTACACACACACACACACACACACACACACCTCTGTAGCCTTAGGAGGCCATGCATTGCAGATTTTTTTTGCAAGAATAATGTATTTGTCTTGGATTCTGCTTTTTTGTACTCTACTGTGGGGATTTTTAAGGCCAGTGTATAGTTAAAGTTGTAGTTTTAATTTTACACTTGAAGATAAATCCTGATTTTCAAATAATCCAAAAGTAAATATGGTGGGTCATTGGTCAGTTAAAGAGAGATTTTATACACAAAATTCAAATTTAAGTTAAATCTATCATGATTTTTGCTTAGCAGTTGTTTAAGGCAGGCTGACCAATATAATATATTCACTTTAGTTTTAAATATTAAATTCATTTTCACAAAAAGTTCATAAAAACTTGATTAATAAATAAAAAATGTGCCAAAAACCACTGGTTAACTGATCTTCCATATGAGGACAGGGCCAATATTATCTGCTAATTTTAGCTGACAGATTTATCGGTATAAGTCTGTATATTTGCCTTCCAGACAGTACAGAGAGGTTTATTCTTTTCAACTGCAAAGCTGTATGTCCCACTTAACACATATATTGGTCACATTCATTCTTTAATAACCAAATTTAAGAGCTCTATATCAGAAATAATTGTTTTCTCATTCATGTAAAAAATGAATATTGGCCATAGTCAGATTTTTTAAACTCTCAAATGTCTGTCAATATTAGCCTCCTCAAAAAGTGTGCACACTGTATCTCGTAAATTTCTCATGATCATCAATGTACAGTTGTATGCAAAAGTAAATGCGACCCCTGAGGCAAACAGATGTTAATGAACTGCTGCTATTTCATGAACTTAAAAAATAGAATAAAATCAAACAGTAATTGTGGCATATGCTAAACGTTGGGCATTCTTCTTGTAAAACAGTCAGAACTGAACTCAGTAGGCTTTAATTGGCTCATTAGAAATTGTCAGCTGATGTCACCTCCAGAGTTGATAAATTCTCTAACTTCAAACCTTGTTGTAGCTCAGCCACCAATGGGCTCTCCTGAGCAACTGAGTGAGGATCTGTAACTGAAGCAAATTGATGCCTACAAAGCAAGGGAGGTTTTAAAAAGATATCAAAGCAATTCCATCTTTAAATTTCCATTGTCCAAAATGTCATTAAGAAATGGCAGGGAACTTTAAAAATCAAGACAATATCTGGAAAACCAAGAAAACTTACAGATAAAACTGCACATCTGTTGGGCAGAAAGGCAAAACAAAACCTCCATATGACTGCAGAGGAGCTGCAGGAAGATTTAGCTGATACAGGAGTGGTGGTGCACCATTCCTCTGTGCAGCATAGGAACACAAACAGGGTCTACATGGAAGAGTTATCAGAGGGAAACCTTACCTGTAACCTCATCACCAACATCAGCATCTGGAGAATGCAAACAAAGCAACATCTGGATAGGCCAGAGTCATTGTGGAAACAAGCGCTGCGGATGGATGAAGTTGAAATTCACCTCCTTAGCCACAGTCACCAAAGGTGTGTTGAGAAAAACAGAAGCAGCATTTGATGAAAAAAAGAACAACTTGCCAACTGTGGCAGTCAGTGACACAGGAAACATTGCACGGATAGAGGGAAGAATGGATTTCACCATTTATCAGCAAATTCTGGATGCAAATGTCCTGCAGCTAGTCAAGAAAACAACAGAGCAATGATCTAAAGCAAACCTAAAAATGCACTATCAATCACTTGAAGAAACACAAGCTGAAGCTTTTGACCATCACAGTCCCCTGACTTCATCAACATCACTGAAAATTTGAGCGTGGATCTTGCTGTGAGTGCAAAGCAGCCTAAAAATACCACAGAACTTGAAGTGATCTGCAGGAAGAGTGGGTTAAAATTCCTAAATCAAGACTAGAGAGACTCTTGGCTGGCTACAAAAAGTGTTTGCAAACTGTGGTGTCTGCCAAAGAGGACATTACTAAGTACTAACTCAGTAGGGTGCCTGACATGAAAAAGTAACAGCGCTGTTTTTAATGTCTGTTTGTTGTAGGGGTTGTATTTACCTCTTTTCACTTAAAAACTCAACAAAATGTGCAATATGCCTGGGGGTGCCCAAACCTTTGCATACAAGTGTGTATGTCAGCCTAAAAGCTGGGAAACTGAGATTTGGAAAGTTTACCCTCTACCCTCTAGTGCTATGCACTAGTCTAGGCGGCACTGACAGGCCATTCCCTCCTATATCAGAGGAGAAAAATGCATGTGTCATTTATACTTGAGGCAGAGTTGAGTAAATTACCCAGACATCTCCAGCCTTTTATCTTATTTCATGAGCAATTATTCCCCTGGATCTTTTTGTCACATCCTTTTATGTGTGTCAGAAGTTAATTCACGGCTGAGTGAAACTCTACATAGGTGCACCTTGGTTGTAGGATTAACCGAAAGACAACCACAGAAAGGCTTCAAAATGAGGTATTTTAGCATTATTAACTGGTATGCATGGTTTTCCTTTCCATGTTCTCTTGTTTTCCTGAACCTGCTTCTGTATATTTTTAGTATATTTGCATGAAACTAACTATATTCGCAACTTTTTAAATTAATGTCTTTACTGTCATTTTTGCATCTCAAAGACTCCCTGCTTGAATGACGGATGGACAAAGCATGCACAAATGTCACCAGAATAGCACAATGATCTTTGATTTAATGGTGTGTAAATCAGCACTATACAGAGGTATTAGTGGAACTTAAATATTGACAGTGGTCTGAGCAACAGCAAGCCACACACTAAGTCAGGATGAATCAGCCTCGACATTCATCTGTAATGAGCATTATGGAGCTGGCCGTCTGCTTGTCCCGTGGGTAGACATATCTTTTAGAGGCCTGACATAAAGGTAATTGCCACAGTGACCAGAACTAGCCTCTAGAAAGTTATTAAGAAGCCAGTGACATCTGGCTTCTGGATCATCTGAAGAGATGCCGTTAAAATGCATTTGCAGTGAGCAGCCGGCGACATTGTGCTGGGCTGTGATGGGTTCTGTGCCGCGGGCAAGGCTACAGTACTGTTTTGATGGCGCCGATGGAATCTGATGGAGTCTCTCTAAACCTGACACAGTTGACTTGTGTGGCCCCCACTCATGATCTTAGATCTGCTATCCTGTTTCTTTTTGTCTCTTTTCTGGTTCTGTGTGAGAGCCTCTGCATCATCTTCATTACCGAGTTCCTTGTGTCTATGAGCTAAAATAATCTGTTTTTGAGCCATAGCTGATTTTTTTCCAGCACATAAGGCTGGGATATGCGTCTAGGGAAAATTGGTTTCAGGCATCTTTCTCACAATAAACAAAATGGGCAATTAACCTGCTCATCAGTGCAAGCAGAGCAGTTCCAATGATGCACTCCACTGTTCTTCATGGATTTATCTGTGCAAATTGACCTCACTTTGGTGGTGCAATTCATTTCTCTGCTAATTTTCTGTGTCTGAAGCTTCATTAACTTGATGCGCTTCTACGTAGTAAAAATCTGGACGTCCCACGGAAATTACACTGGCTTCACCACTGCCTCTCGTAATACTTCCCCTGCACCATTGCAACGCAACACCTGCCATATTAGAGCTGCTCAGGCGGTGCTGCTAGCATTAGACCACAGATTGTTGCAGGGCTGGATTGACTGCAGCCTCTTGCTTTCAAGCATCTAACATGACAAGCCGCTCCACTCACATTAAAACCATTCTCAGCCTGCAATCCCCTTGCCCCTAGTCCTTCCCCAGCTATCCACCTGATGTTACGGGGCAAATCATTTGTAATGATTCACACCCAGAGCCGGTTCCAGGAGAGAAGGCCCTGGAGGCGCTTAGGCAGCGCAGAGCGAGAGTCTACACGCTGCTGAAGAATAGATTGGTGCTCTGATCGCTGGAACAGCCTCACGCTCCAGAGCCATCACTTTTAATCAGAGGCTGTCCAGGGAAACACATGGCAGGTGCTTCAGCACTGTGGTGGATCGCAACAGCAAATCCACACCAGGGGCACCTTACCAATCACAGAAGGCTACGGTTAGGATGCGTGTGTGTGTTTGTGTATGTGAGTGCGCGCATATAGCATATCTACTACCCTCCAGTATAATCCTTTAGGCCATTACCACCTGACCTCTTTGAGAATGAGACAGACTACAGCCCCTAATATCTTAACACTCCTGCTTAAGACCCCATATTGAATTTGTGACTTAAATCATCATCTACATACATGAGATTATTTGTGGTGAATATTGAGAAAAGCCATGATCTAATGACCAATTTCATTGTATTTGGAGCCTGCCAAGGGTGGAATGTATTTATTTTCTTATTACATGTTTTGATATAATACGTCATATATGCAGCACTATTTTTATGTGGTTGTGTAGTCATACCAATCTCAAAAGGCCTAAAACATCCTGTTTCCACCTTCCTATATTTACACCAGATCAGCGTCTGACTGTCTAAGTATTTTGTGCAGGTGTTGATGGTGACAGGAGAAGGAATGACTAGTTTAAAAAAAAACGTGATGCTGATGTTTTCATTACTATAATCCCAGCAGTATCACCAGTTCTCTATCTCCACAGTCCCTCGCTCCTGCTGTTGACAGATACGCTGGAAAAACGTGAAGAGCATGTATCACATCATTGTCATGAAACATAGAATGTAACAAATGTGTTAACACTATCAAGATGCTCAGGTGGAGGGGTGGGGAGGCATCCATTATTAGCGTGAATGACATTAAAAACTTCACTCCGCTTTGGGGTATGAGAACACACTGAATAATAATTGTGCAAATTTGGTGTCTTTAGCCAAAATTATTTCATGGCAAGAAAAAATATGATGCATGTGACTGCAGATTATGACTCGAAACAATGTGCTGCTCAGTGTCGAGAACTACATTTTCCTACAGAACCACAAAAGTACTAGTCTAGGGTGTGTAATGTTTGACACAGTCTAATGCAAACCTAAGAATTAAACAGGCAAATTGAAATATGTAGTGTAAATAAAAAATAGATTCTACAGTTTTTTGTAACACTTTACTTTAAGTGTCCCTGTTTAGCATTTAGACAATTAATACCTGATTTAGAAAACAGCCAAACATAGTTGTCAGCACAGATAAAGCATAAGGACATTTTTAAATGTAAATATTGACACTGTATCTCTACCACTTCTAGTGCTGTTGATCTGATGCTGGCCCTGACCGTTGACCTCTCTCATGGAGAATTATAGTGAGTAACTTTAACTCCTTTCCACTTCCCTCCTCAAGAAATTGTAAATATGCAGACTACTTGAGTTCTAAATGGAGAGTCACTGTCCACTCAAGTCCTATTTTATTATGATACATACAAATATGGTCCCATTGAGCTCTTATAGTGTCTTAAAGTGTATTAAACTAAAATTAACTATGTTTGGAAGCCTGGTTTTGCACACATGTTGTGGCAAAATATTATCTGACTGCTCATGATGTCACTCCAGGCTGCTCGCATCCTATGATTAGCATAAATTATAGCACATAACATTACCCTCCTGTGGCTAGCATAAATCATATGATGTGAGTAATTAGTCATGTTTATAGTGTCAGTGTTTCTCTATTCTTGCTCAATCACACAAGCTCCTCTTTTCCTCTGCTGCTTCTTCTGCTCCCAGCAACTGACACTGTCTGAAATGATGTCTCACCTCACCTCAGTTTTTTTGCACTTTGACAGACTTTTGTATTGATGTTTGCGTGGGTCTTCATATTGAAGCATTTGGTATCATTAGAGAGCATTTCCCTACAGGAAGCAATACACTAAACTGTGAAAATCACACACAATTACCTCTCCTGCAGTGTAGAAGCTGCCAACACAGACTTGTAGAAATGTGCCTCAGTGTTTCTTAATAAATGGAACAAATTACAAGAAAATATACTGCAGTTAGCACCAACCTTGCTGACACACTTGTTTGGATTTTAACCCTAGAACACTAACGTTGGGTGATTTTCACCCATGCAATTGTGGTCACATGATTTTCATTGTGTTGCCGCTGTCTGAGTTGCGTGGGTCCTTGGGTAGCTTCAGGGTGCTCACTGACATCACTGAAGTTAGTTGTGTTTCCCTGCTCCCATCCCTGTTTTTCTCTACAGGCACGCATTCAAGTGATTTTCACCCCACGTTAGTTATCAGTGATTCAGGGAGACTGTAACTTCACAGGACAAGGCTCACATGTCCCAAGAACAGTTGGACCAAAGAACAAGTTCCCAGCTCCATTATTATTATTTTTTTAAAGGATTTTTTTGTTAACGACAGCCAAATTTTTCACTAATTTTAGAGCCTTTTATAGGGCCCCCCATGATACCTTTTTTTCATTTTATGAGATTTTGTATAGATGGAAATGAAAGAAGAGTACTTCAGTTTGCCATGTATTGTTGTGTATATTACATCGGGTAAAATATACCTAACGTTAGTGATGGTGTTACAAAAGTGAACGTTAGTGTTCTAGGGTTAATGTGTGGCACAGTGGCATTCCTACCAAGATCTCTCAAAGTATCACATCTACGTAGTGACCTGCCATTTTATATGAAGTATCATTGAAACTAGTCTAAAGTCATCTTCAGGGTTACTTGTAACCTGTATCAAATTTTTTAGTCTAATAGAAATCTGTAAAACTCAAAGTTTCCATTACTGCACTGCAGAGCAAACCAGTGTCAAAAATGTAATCTTAAAAGAGAGCCAGTACATCTCTTGTGTAAACCAACCACAACTTATAGGGAACTGCACTGGAAGCAGATCTAAGGCCTGATGCACCAAACCAGTGTCAATATCACACAACACAGCACCCCTGTTTTTGTATTATTGCTTCAATATTAAAGCCAGATTGCCCTTATTCACTTTCAGGCAGCAGGACGTGAAAGATGATTGTAGTATCATTTACACTGTCATTGCTACAAGCTTGTGAGTGTGTTTTATCTCATTTGAGCTAAAAAAATAAATAAATACACCTTTTTTCCTGTATTGAGGTGAAAGGGTTTTTGAAGGCCAAGTTTTTATTTTGAAGCTGCTGATAGTTGTGCTGTTGAATTGTTGCATCTTTTAAATTAATTTGTAATTGGGACCTCTCATTATGCTCCAAAAGTGTTTCAGCCATAGTACACGTCTCAGGATAGGTTTATGGGACTGTGAAACTGTCAGCTAAAACTCATCTCATTACTGAACAGTGATGAAGTTACATACAAATTCTTTATTAGTAGAATACCACGCACTCAAAATATTTTATCATAAGTTTATGCAGCAGAACTGCCACAGTCTTTTTTTCATCATATTATAATTATTATAATTAATAATAGGATTACTATTACAGATACATCAATATGTAAGCAGCATTTCAATGCTGGTCAAGAGAGCTGATTAACTATTAAATATATATTGCATAGTGGAATCAGTCGGTATGCATCACATTTTATAATTCATAATTATAATGAAATATATATATATGTGTGTGTGTGTGTGTGTTTTGTAATTAAAATCTTAATCTGCAAGGTAACCTTTAACTATAGCTTTCAAATAAAACTACAAAAGTACAATATTTGCTTCATAGGCAGCAATATTACCAAAGTTCAAGTAAAATACAAGTACTGTAAAATGTAATTACAGTCCACAGCTGTTTGCAGCTGTTTAACCCTCCCGTTGCCCTTCGTATTCCGTATACTTTTTTCTTCTTACTATTATTCAAAAACAAAAGATAACCGCTTCAGAATCACGAATGTCATGCACAACAACAAATCCTACTACACACACACACACACACGTACACACGAAGGCACATTGTCGGCCACCGGGTCACTTTGACCCAGAGGACAACACGGGGGTTAAAACAAGGAGGCTCAAAATATAAATTTAACAGCTGCAGAAATTCTAGGATGTCTGGAAATGAAGAATTTATTTACACACTTAAGTAACTCTGACAAGGGAAAGACATTTTTGTGAATATTTACTGTTGCAAATTAATTTAAAAAATCCTTAAATCATTAACCTAGTTGCAATTTAAAATAATGCACCTCCCGCCAGTTTGTAAGTTAACAGCGGGACATAACTGACCTGTTATCTCTCACCTACATCAATGTCAAGGCCCAGGAGGTGAACGTGGGATGTTAGTGAATGTGGGAAATTTAGATGCGTTGATGATGTCAGGTGTTCAGAAAGTGTTAACAAAGATCCCACCAGGAGAGAAGAAGCAGAGCAAGTGAAGGCTCTGGGACGAAAGCCTTCAGGTAATCTGGATACTTGTGTTATCTCAGCACCTGCCACATGTGACAGCAGCAAAGCCCTGAACACTTCACTTTTAGGCAGGCGTTACCTTTCAACGCATCATCAGTTTCATAATCCCCTTACATGGTCAAAGCGCCATCTCCTGTGCTGGCTCCTGACACCTGCAGCACACCTCTGTATGTCTGATAGCAGGGATTCAGGAGGATAATACCACGAAGCACGTGGGGCTCAGTGTAATTATCATTCTCCTGACCCGTTTCTAACACTTTCTACTTTGTACAACAATGGTATTCGTGCTTGTAAAACTCCTCAGCTAATACTTGAAGAGACATGGCATGTTATTCTTAAATTAATACTTCAGGGTGCTGGTTTTAGTTTTTCTTCTTTCATCTCAGGAAGACGTAATTTAAATGTTTGTCTCACTGCGTTTTCTTTTTTTTTTTTTTTTATTAACATCTTTTGGTCAATTTTGTGTTTTCGTCTCCTCAATTCCCGCTGCAACCGTGAGTGTTTTATTCAAAAATGTGTTCGCTTGATTTGCTCAGACGTGCGTCCACTAAATTTGACAGAGCAAATGTTTCCATTCTCAAAGCAGATTGGACCACAGCTGATTTCACAGAAACAGCTCCCTTTGAAGAAGAAACAAGAGTCGGAAAGACGTTGCCTCCTTTTTCTTTGAGTAGCTGTGAAGACAGGTACTTCACAAGAAATATACAAAGACAGAGGGAAGCTGACAGTGCTTTGTTAGGGCTGAAAATGACAAGCTGAAGAGAGAGGCCTCAAAGCCTGGAGGCAGAGGAGGAAATGCAAAACTGAGAATAATCAGAAAAGAGATTTATTGTACTATTCTAAAGCTGTCACACCTTTCCTTTTACAGGAAAGCAACGCAGTTTTAATTAAAGAGGTCAATCATTTTCCTGCACTCCGACATGTAGTGTGATTGCCTTTTCCAAGAACCAACCAGGTGGTAATTAAGAACTTCATGTGTCAGAGTAGTTGAGAAATATGAAAGTGTTCAAAGGCTAAAACTTTGCTGCTGTGCCTGCTGGAGTGGTGGTTTTGTGTGATTACGCAGCTTATTATGAGTTTGGTAGTTCAAACATAAATGGAGAACTCACAGCTATGACAGCCAAAAAACAACTTTTGAACAATATTCGATTGAATAGAAGAAAACGTGATGCCACAATTCCTCAGACGATATTCTATCATCCACACACAATTTAGATAAAATACCCGCCGTATATGAACCAGTCTCTAACATTTTGTTTTGTTGCAGCATAGCAGTAAAAAGCAAAGCAGACAGTAAAAGAGCAGCTAAACATCCAGGTTGTGCATCAGAGTGTGCTGGATGTTTCTGACCCTGCAGAGCCGTAATGACAATGCTATAAGGTAGCAGAGCCTCCAGATCTAACACCGCCTCGGGCTGCACATCACTCCATAAAAATTCATAGCTGTGGACCAAGATCAGGAGACTCAACATCGTATTAAACATAATGTTTCCTGCACCAGAGCCACCAGAAGCGGGTGTGACTTGCTTCTTAGAAAGCTGCCCAGCACTTCACAACAGAAGCTTGGGGAAAGTAATCGTGCTGCTCATAATTGTTTTACTTAAATCTTTAATGGTCCATCCAACAGCCAGATTAGGGTTATTGTCGATGCAAAGGGCAATTGTGTCACACCTATCAATCACTGGGAGCTTTGTTTTCTTCATTTCAGGGCCTTTTTCATAGATTTATTGCCAGTAAACACACAATTATGATTGATGATTGGAAAAGGAATAGGTTCCAGGGCTCAATACAGTCAACACAACCTGTGGTGGCTGCGAGCTACATTTGAGGGATTTAACCCGCAGGAACGACAACCTTTCCTTCAGAGGTCCGAGACAACATACAGGCGGAGGACTGTAAATGCCACAGACAGTATTGTTTATGACGGATTATCTAGTCAAGCCTTCTGGCTGGAAAGATTGTGACCCCAATACGAGCACAGATACACATCAGTACCATGTAAGCTCCAAAATGATTCCTGGAAGGCAGCACATGCATACAAGACCCCTTCGCTCTGTCAATCCATGTTTAATCACTTCCACAGAAATTTCTACTGGTCTGCCTGACATTTTCTCTCATATTTTTTCTCTCTCTCCCCACCCAATTTCTCTGGTGGGTTTTTGAAGACTTAAGTTCCACTCTTTT
The DNA here is from genome assembly GCA_033238685.1 of Lates japonicus. Classification (NCBI taxonomy): domain Eukaryota; kingdom Metazoa; phylum Chordata; class Actinopteri; family Centropomidae; genus Lates; species Lates japonicus. The sequence continues at coordinate 1,174,188 of BRZM01000036.1, forward strand.
TTTGCCTCTCTCTCCCTCTCTCTCCCTCTCTCTCTCTTTCTTACAAGGCAAATCCTGGGAGAGGTTGATGTGAAGACCAGGCAGAGCAGGGATGTGAAGAATATAAACACAATTTTTTTTATTGTCCAGAGGGAAAGGGAGGGTGCAGGGGGTTGGGCGGTGGGGTCTGTAAAAGAGACGAGGACCTTATCACAGCCCAGCAGCTCTGTAATTCGCCGCCATGATAAAGTGGCAGCGCGGAAAACCTTACAAGGCTGGCACAATCCAAAGACGGATTAGGTTTTTCTGACATAAGCTTCCTGAAAAACTAATCAATCAGCCCATGCAGTATTATCAGAAGCGTGAGATTAAAGCGCTGCTCCTAATCCCCCCACTGTACATTTTATTACACTTCCCAGTGTTAGTTGCCTTTAAATATACAATAAATAAATAATAAAACCAAACCTAATTGAGCATGGGGAAGGGGAAAAGGGTTAAAGAGCCTTTAGAGAGGGAATTTATGTAGAATTTGTGTTTTGTTATGAAGACAGGGATAAAACTGTTGTCCTTGCCAGAGCCCTTTTTGACTTTGAATAGAGCCTCACTGTCTCACTCCAGCACTGCAGAGAAGAAAATGCAAGTGGGAGAAAAAAAAATCCTCTAGCAGAATTTTACAACAATATTAGCAGCTAAAAATGAGCCAATCCAAGTTCACATCCTAACTTTCTTCTAAGTATTTTCTAGTGACAGTGATGGAGGAGATAAATTATGAAGGAACTAGATGTAATAAATAAATAAATAAGTGTTGAAATTAATGCTAATTCCTTTGAGAAATGACTTGTAATCCCTTAAATCAGTGCACATCAAAGTTGCAGGGATGAACTCCCAAGGATGTAGCGGATTCAGAGGACAAGACACGTTCAGCTTACTAGCAACCAGCTAAGCTTTGTCTCTTTAATGCGTCACACCCTTCTTTCAAGATGCTTGCTCCTTTCCTGCTCAGTCCAACCCTCGGCGGTGTTCACAGTAACCGAGAATGTAGCTGTACTTTTAATACCGACCCTCTTGGTGTCGGCCACATAGATGTTTTTGTTATGACATAATATTACCAAAGAGCTCTTAGCCCTGCAATAAGATACAAAGGTGTGATAGACTTTGTCAATGTCTTTTCACACTTAATCCCAACCCGTGTTAAAAAAAAACACTTTCCCCTGCATGCAGGGTGGGACAGGCAGAGGGGGATGCCAGAGAGCAGGGCTCTCAAGTATGTTTTATCATCATCTACATTGTTCTCCTGTCATTGTGCAGAGGATAACTGCAGCAGATGTCACAAGGAAGAATGGATTCTCCCAGGATGGCTTTGACCCTCTTATTTGTCCCTGGGGTGCAGCGCAGATGCTGGGGCTGGGGTTACATTTTCAACATTTGATTCATGTTTTGAGTGTCTTCTGTATGAGTGTGTATGAGGATGCAAGAGGGAGAAATGTGTTTGTGTTTTGGGTTCTTATTTTGGAATGATTTGGCCGTTGTTCCAGACACTGATTAAAATAAGAAATGTAGTGGTGCAGTTGCCTGAGGTGCATCCTGTGACACCATATGATGCCCTGGTTTGATATCTGGCCTTGCAGCTTTGTCCCATGTCATCCCAAAGCATCCTCCCAGTTCCTCTTAAACTATTTGAAGAAGCAGATATACTACAGTAACACAAATATTGTTTGCAGCTCAAGAAGTTTTGGAGCTCATCTCTTGCTTTCACTGAGTGCCAACCTGGTATTTAAGCATTCCTTGCCGTATGGAGGGTGGAAGAATATTGATAAGGGCCAATATGTCCCCAGTCAGACAGTGGTGGGTCTGCTGGGAGGGTAGCCACCGAGGCATATGAAGAGAGCCTCTCCAGGGAGGCAGCCTGTCCCCTTCTCTCCCTCTCTCTCTCTCTGGAGGCAGAACTCCCAATAGGCATAAGGCTGATTGCAACAGCAGCCAGAGCAGACAGCACTTTGCTGCTCCATCTGCACAGTTCAAGGCTATCTTTAAAGAAGCCCTCTTTGAGGATAGCACAGATGTGAAGAACTTCTTCAATCACATGGCATTTTCTGTTCAGGTCTGATCACAGCAAGAGCCCCTAAAGCAAGGATGATCACAATAAAACCTACACTATTCAACTAAGGGACAACATCAGCAGCTGTTGATAAAAAAAAGGGAAAAAAAACTTTATATTTCCCTAAAGCTTATGATCTTTCTTTGGAGAGCTTACTCTTGTAATAAAACAGATTTAGACTGCAGAAAGATTATGTCCAGAAGCTTAAGACAATCAGTCTCTGGTAAATACTAAATCATTTCTAGTGTATTCACAGGGACTTACGATTTCATCATATTGTGTAAGTTATCAAGGAGGAATAGCACAGGCCTTGAAAACCCGTGAATACTGCAATTTTCACCTATTGTTCTCAGTTGCCTTTTATTTTATTTTTATTCTAGCCTCAATTTTAGTACGACAGTGACACTTCACGCGTGTCGGAGGTTCAAGACAGAGGTTAAGCATTATTCATGCCCGGAAGCTAAATAAATTAGAATGATTGCCATCCACAAAAATGCATTCGATAGGCTACAGCTGAATAAATGAAGAGGTAGATTATTGGTTTTGTTGAGCCATAAGGGACAGATGCATGATACCATGTACATAACATAAAAGATGAAAAAAAAAAAACAAATAGAAATAAACTATAAACTTTGCAAGCTGGCACATCAGTAAATATGAGTTTATATTATAGTAAATTGATTTTTTTGTAACCACTTTAATTAAACTTCTCAAATAAGAGGTGCTGCAGAACTGTTAATTATAAACTATAGTAATGCTTATTAACTACGAATGTAATGTAAATGTTTTGTATATTGTACAAATATACATGTAATTTATTTCTGTCTGAATGAGAACGCTGAATGTGCTAAGAAAAGTCACAATGCCAAATAATAAGTTAAATCAGATGCTATTAATTAACTGCATATTGTATAGTAAATATATTATGGCTGTTGACAAAGCATAAGTCCATACTGCAAAATTAAATGCTGTCAGCTGGACTAAAAACTATTATTTTTGCTTTTAAAATATTGTAACAAGGCTACAGAAATTAAACACATCACAGTGTCTGTGGAGGTGTGGAGGAATGCTCTGTTTTAAAGAATATTAAGAATTCAGGTTCATTAAGATAAGTAGCATTTTGAAGAACAGCCTGCAAGTTCAGATAAATTAAAAGCAAGCAAGCAAGCAAGAGTGCTTGTCGACAAACACATTTGCTGCTGATGGCTGCGTTGACTAAAATGTCATACGGGGAATTTATTTTACTGTAATGTAGCATTGTGTGCGGATGGATGAATCTTGTATTGTGTGAAAGCCTTTAGACCCACTTGTCCATGTTTTATCCGCTGGCATTCAGTCATCTTAAAGCTCACCTGGTGCAGGAGGAAAAGAAACAGGACCGTTTGCAGTGCACTCATCTTCAATGACTTCTCGACTTATTCAAGATGAGCGGCGCTTAAACCCTCTCTGGAAGATTTGGAGAGAGGCAGACGCACATGCCGCTGAAACATCGCTGTGATCACCTGCGAGAAAGATTCACGATGTTAAATCACTTCAACCCCCTTGTGGTTAATTTTGGATGGGGCCGCAAAGACGGGACATTTGAATCTTATCGCACAAGAAAATAATGAACTTTTCCTTACCGTTTTGCAAAGGCAATACCTCACTTAGTTGGGTAAGGCGACCGGAATCATCGTTGTTCAATCCACTTTTCGGCAGTCCTAAAATCCTCTCAAAGTGTCTCCGTCTATCGGGATGTTGAGTGAATTTTCCTGGAGTAGCTGGGACTCTTTTTCTACAAACAGGGTCTACATTCAGCGGCTCAGTTGCAACAACACTCCTCTAAGTTGCGAATCAAGCCAAAACCGAAATAAACTGTGTGCTATATTTCCCCCTACTCAATCCGGAGCAATGTTATTAATAAGATGTCGATGCACGCGTTAAAGTACAGCCAAGTGAGCCCGTATCCCAGTGGCAGGACTGCAGTCAGTGAGACAGCTGTCCGCTCGCTGTGCGCTCTCCTCAGCTCTACTTCAGTGCGCAAAATCCACCGCTGTGCGTCTGAAGACTCCAAGGTCGGCGCGCATCCGTGCCGAGTCAGACCTAAAGATCTACTTCTGAAGTCTTACTCTCTCCATCTAGGAGACAAGTAAGAGCCTTGATGTCACTGTTATCAGGGTTTTGCTCAGCCACACGTCCACGTTTTTAACCCTTTAAAAGCTTGGACGTGTAATCTCACTTGTACAACTGGTTTTCATTGTGTTCACCATGGTTGTGATGAATGGATGTTTGGGCACATTAGAGTAAATGTGACCTCGCTGCACATTGACAGATGTTCTTGGAGATCTGAAGAATGTATACACAACTTTGACACAACACCTTTTAAAAATTATTTAAATCGGTGCAGTAATGGCTTCCATCTTGCAAACACAATCATATTGACATGGGTGTTTGAATCATGCTAGTAGAAACATAGTGGTGAGTAATGTTTATTAATTTGAGAACTGGCTGACGCAGCAGTCCTGACCACACAGTACAGACAGCAAAAGGTCAAAAGTTGGCTGTGGCTGTACAAAGGCAACAGGGTTTTCTACTGTGGACAAGACTGCTATTAGGGATTTACGTGACTTTGGCACCACCATGTGGTGACAGCTAAGAGTCTCACTTTACAGAGAAGACATGGCAGTTTGCAGTGAGCAGATGAAACGGTTAATTAATCCATACTTAAAACTTCAGTTTACATCTCGCAGTTTAAACAGTCTTATTTATGTCATGTGCTGAATGTTTGTAAGAGTAATGAGTGTGAACTTTCTCTACCTCTAAGTTTTAATGACTGTGACTACAGTCTGGCAATTGAAGGCTTGTGGTTAGAGGCAATGATGCAATATAGCATAAAGGTGAAACAATGAAACACAAGAAGAGCAGTTCAGGACAAAATGTTGCTGAGTAAACCACTGAGCCAGTATCAGTTCAGTGTGCAGGTATCTCCTTACTGTTTCTTTCTTTCCTATTGCTGCAGTAGACTTCGGGTGGCAACACTTTACTTGAAAATAATAACTGGGCGCTGGTGTGTAAAATGATAATATGTAGATAACAATATAGTGACCCTCTCAAATGTGTGTGCTTTCATTGGCCCGTATTAAAGGTATAGATACAGATAGACAGGAGAAAGATGTGTTTTTTAGAGGAATGGCTCTTAACTGTACCCACATTTAGTCTGACATTATTTGAGTCAAAGCAGGAGGTGAAAGAGAGGGATGTACATAGGGCTCGCTATGTATGCACTTATATTTATCAGCTTTTTTCCACCTAGCATAAATATGAAAACCACACCACTTGTGAACTGCAAACCCCATCCCACAGTCTTTACTTCACAACTAACACACCCACTGTCCTGAACTCTAAACAGACTGCCACTAACCTTTCATATGTACTGGCTCTCAGCCAGCAGGACTAAGGGAGAGAATGTGAAATATATAGCATTACAGTAGCTTGCTGAGGAAACAAAATCCTCCCTTGTGTTCCATGTTACAATCCTGTTTTTGATTGACATTGATAAGAACTATGTAGCATTTAGGGCTTGATTGTTTAGTGAATTGATTTAGTTAACCAACAGAAAATATTTTCTGCTTTTGAGTGATTTTATGGGTTTGGCACCACCATCTGGTTGAAGAGCACAATCACTTCATAGTTTAGCAGCAGCATCAAAACTACATTACTCTCTCATTAAAAAGTTGTTTGTTTGTTTTTTTCCTTTTCTGTGTCTTCAAAGAAGTTAAGACGACAGACAGAAAGACAGAAACATTTTAATTAAAAAAATACAGTGCATGAAAATACTTCTGTCATAAAATGGTCAAATATGAACACAATCCACACAAATCGTGAAAATAAACAAACAAAATCCCTAACAGCAGTTTGAGCTGCATGACTGATCTGAAATTAATTAGGGTTTATTTTGTTCTGTTGGCAGATGTAACTGACAGGCATCAGCTTGCCTGGAAACTGCAGAATAACACACACACACAATCTTCTAATTTTTCATCGGGTTGTCAGCATGTCGTCTGTCTGGATTGTTAGTGGTTGTAAGCATGTTAACATTGCATTCATATTGAGATTTGTGTTGTGTTTTTTATGACAGCCTGTCTGCGAGCGACACATGATAATCCCTTATGTTGTTTGAAGTTAGATGTTTATTACATGAGCTCTGTATTGTGTTGAGGACATGAAAAGTTTCAAAAATATTTAAATGGCCAGTATTTATGTAGAAGATAAAGAAGAGCAGATTTTTATCCCATACTCTTCATTGAAATAGTCTGACAAGATGTCTATACATGGTTTGAAGGTTTCACACTGCAGCCCTTGCTACTGAAAAAAAAGCACATCACTATACATTTTGTTTACACTGGAAGCATTTCAGCCACTTTTTTCAGTTATCTGCCCCAGAGAAGAGATACATTACAAATTTAATCAAAGCAGCTGACTACACAATTTCTACATCTAATTGTGATCCAAACCCATAAAAAGTATTTAATTATGTTCTGGGTTTTGAGTGATTTCAAAGAAATTCTAAATGCACAACTGGACTGTGACTGAACAGATGCAGTGACAGTGACGGATGATGTAGCTGCTGCTGTTGACGTGTTTCGCTTTGTGGCCAGTTTAGACAAGGTCGTGGGCTTTAATGAGTAATGCTTGCCTACACACAGACACTAAGGCAGGAAACAGCACTCCTCTTCCACCCTCCTGTAGTCAGGTGAAGTGTCACCAATGTTGAAGGAAGTCCATAGTTTAAAGTTTACTGTAGTGGTGGTGATTTCTTAGTATTCTAGAATACGGTGAGGTTACTGACCCAGAGAGCAGATCTGAGGTAGTAAACCCAGGTTGAAGGGCAGGGGAACAGTTATACCATGGGAAAAGGGCCAGTGGTCATACTGTATGTAAATGCAAGGCGAACAGTGGTTACATGAGTGGTGAAATGTCAGTTGGGATCACAGAGGGAATGGATATTTGCATTCACAAACCTTACAGTGACACAGAAAAAGAAAGATTTGTTGATTTAGCAGGGGACAAGAAGGACTGGCAGACAAAATGACAGTTTGACGATGCCATCCACAGAAATGGTGGCTGAAAACATTTCATTTCATATTAGCCTTCAAATGTAGCGTTCAGTGAGTGCAAGGACTGTTTGCATTGCAGCATTTTTTGTTGTTATTTTGGGATTTAGCAGTGCTTTATCAAGGTGATCTTTTCCCCCTCAACTTACCAAAAAAAGTAAATTACATAAAATAAAAGTGAAATGTTCTCATTTCTCTCAAGTGCTATCTGGTCATTTAGGAGGTGAGTGGAATTTAAATTCAACGCCTCCAGAAACAATGACATTTTTAATCTAGATATTTCATATCCACAGAACACAATGTCTACTGCTTTAATTGGAACTACTTTCTACTGAAGAAACAGTCCCTATGAAAACCACCCCATTCATACCAATGTTTGTTTGTTTTTACCACAGTAGGCGGTCATTCACCTAAATTTGTAAAAACGTGTGTTGACCAAAGTGGATTCACACTGTAGCGAAATACAATAAAAAAAACACAGGACAGCACATTCCAGGACTCTGGTAGAGAATCTGATAGTGTTGTATGTGTCATTTCTCTACTAAGCTTTAGTCCTGATAATCTCCTAATAACAATCTTCTTTTTTCTTTATACATCTAAATAAACTATTATTTTATTCAATTTCATGACCAGTGCAACCGCTATTTTAAAAAGGAGTTAACTAAGGTAAAGCAAGTTGTAACCCAGGGTGAAATTCCACGCATTACAGCGTTGGTCTGATGTTATCATCTCCCTCCAAAGAGAGGGTGTTGGTTTCAGATTACTGCTTGCTTCGCACGCCACCGTTCTCTTTACAATGGTTGTAGGTAGAAGTGTGTGTGTGACTAGAGAGACTGGGGGGTGGGAAGTTAAAAAAGGGCGCACGCAACAGCCCATTAGGCACGCATGTGTCTGTTTTTCAGAAGTGAGAGGGAAGGAGCAGCCAGGATAAACAGAAAGGACTTTGATCAAATCAGTAGGCAGTACAAGCTGCAAATATGCACAGCCACCATGACTTGCAAGTCATACCAACCCTGAAAAAGATAAATAAGAATACAAACAGAAATTAATGCAATTAATAAAAATAAAAAAAACGAAAAAAGTAAAAAAAAAGAAAGTAGTGATGATTACTAAATGTAATAAAGACAATATTTTTTCTGCTAGCTTCACAAAAGACACTTACCTTTCTGTTTACATTTTTCATGGTTGGATAAACACACTGTATTTATACAATATGAAAGCCATATTATGTCATTTGTAAATGTGTAAATGAATACACTAAGACGTGGAAGGAAAGACATGAAGTGAGAAACATATACCATGTCACACAAGAGAATCATTAACTGGAGACAAACTCAGCCAGACTTCACCACAAAATCCACTGTGAATCTCCACTCGCTCTGTCTTCCGTGGTTATGTAATGATCCGCCTACAAATTCAGCCTGAACTTCCTGTAGAATTTAAACACACACTCACTCACACATGCACACACATAAAGACACCTCTTAACAACAGACACCAGTAGCAAGCCAGCTTGCAGGACAGAGAGGAGGCAACGGGATGTGGTTTCCTACACTGGGGGTGGTGGCTTGGCTGTGCTGCCTCAGTCTGGGGCCCGTTCAGGGAGGGAAAGTGCTGGTAATGCCTGTGGATGGGAGCCACTGGCTTAGCATGAAGATACTGGTGAAGGAGCTCACTCGCAGGGGCCATGAGGTCTTGGTGCTGGTGCCTGAAACCAGCCTGTTGATTCACAGCTCGGAGAGCTTCAAGACTGAGATCTACCAAGTGCCATTCACCAAAGCTGAACTGGATGAAAAATTCAATGAGCTGAGGACTGGAGTGTTCCTCAAACCACCAGCTTTCACAGACATGCTCATCAATGTGCAGCGTTTGGTTAACTTCACTTCTCTTCAGGTGAAAGGTTGTGAGAGTTTGCTGAACAATGAGCCTCTAATGAGTCAACTGAGGGGAGGGGGCTTCGATCTCATGCTTACAGACCCCTTCCTTCCCTGCGGCCCCATCCTGGCTCGTGTACTTTCCATCCCAGCTGTTTATTTCCTGCGTGGACTTCCATGTGAGCTGGATCTAAAGGCTAACCAGTGCCCTTCTCCTCCTTCTTATGTTCCTGTGTTCTTCTCTGGTAATACAGGCAGCATGACCTTCCCAGAGAGAGTCAAAAACATGATCATGTCTTTTGTGGAGTCCTATATATGCAAAATAATCTATGTCCACTTTGATGACCTGGTCAGCAAGTATTTTGGAGACAACATGACCTATAAGGACCTTGTTAGTCATGGTGCTATCTGGCTTCTCAGATATGACTTTACTTTTGAATGGCCCAGACCTGTCATGCCAAATATGGTTTTTATTGGAGGTATCAACTGTGCAAAGAAAGCTCCTCTGCCAGCGGTGAGTATGTGCATGCATTAAAATACATTAGAAGAAGAATGCAATAATCAAGTGTTGACTCAGGCTAAAGCAAATCCCTTAAACTTTGATGTCACAAGAATTGGCAAAAAAAAAAAAAAACACACACAAAAAACCCTAATGTTGAATATGAAAGCCATTACTTGTAGTGATGACTGAGTGCTGGATGAGTGCCAATGTTGCTCCATGTCTGCCTGATGTGTAAATATGTAATGGTTTGCTAACATGTTGGCCAAAATGACTTAACAGGGTTATACATTATATGTGTTATTTAGCTTGTTATAGATTTCATCTGACCCCATGTGACAAAAAATCGATTGATGCAGCTTAAATCTTAGTTTGATATCATTGTCCATGACTTAAAAGGCTGGAAATGCTTTATTTGCTCAGGTATTTCATATGCAATATGTTTTGAACTGGTCAGATACTTTTTGATACTTTTATGTGCTATTCATTTTGATTATTGAGATAAAAATATTTCAAGATAAATTTTAAGATCAAAACACCAGTGCTAGAAAGATTGTTTTCAGTGTTAATCATGGTTTATTAAGCTTTGGTTCATAGCACTTTGAGAAAACAGGTTTGTCTGCTCTTCTAGAAGATGTGTGTAATCTGAGCCAGGAAAAGCTGATTTCTGGACAGTGGCCAGTGTAATCAAAGAAAAGGGGGAGTGTTGGGCCCTTTTGTATCAGCAGATATCAAATACTTATTGGTATAAGCACAATAGGATATAAGCACAATTTAGATTTTGCTTCTAAGATAACTTAATTGGGTGGATCTATGCTGAAATCATGTTGGTCAAATGAATTCCCTTGAGTATATTTGAAAATAAAGTGTGACAGCAGATCAGATGGAAGAGACACAATGGCTGCATCTTTAAAAAAAAAAAAAAAGCTGGCGCATATTGGCCTTTGCCCAGTACATCACCTTTTATTATGAACATAAATGCACACACTCTACAAACAATTTATAAATTTCTTGAGGTAATTTTTGTGTCTTCTCCAACCCCCCTGCAGGACTTGGAGGAGTTTGTGAATGGCTCAGGTGATGACGGATTTATTGTCTTTACAATGGGATCAATGGTGTCCAACATGCCTGAGGACAAAGCTAAACAGTTCTTTGATGCCTTTCAGCAAATTCCTCAAAGGGTAACAATAATCTTAATAGATTAAATCACTTTGTTTAGATTCACTTGTTCACTACATTGCCTTATGAACATGCCACAACCTCCTTTCATAATAGTTTTCACATCAAATGTTACAAATGAAGAGGTATTATTTATTCTGTCTCTATGTATAAAGTCCTGTGTATATTGCTTTTCTGTTAATATTTTTCTGTTCTTATGTGTATATTTTTTTAATAGCATTATCTTGTTTTTATCTTGTCTTTTACTCGTATTTATGTCTTTTTCTCTCTTTTCAATCACTTATGCTGCTGCAACAATGTAAATTTCCCCATTGTGGGACTAATAAAGGATTATCTTATCTTATCTTATCTTATGTTTCAGGTTGTGTGGCGATACACTGGAGTCACACCTGGGGATGTACCTGAGAATGTCAGGCTTATGAAGTGGCTACCTCAGAACGATCTCTTAGGTGTGTTTAGTTTTATTTAGTATGAGGTGCTGCTATCGTTATACTACTCTATTATACTATTAAGACAAACATTAAATATGTGATCAATAATATAAATAACAGAGAATGACTTTTTTCCAAATGTTACCCTACTGTTATTCAGTGCTAATATTTTATCCTTTTTAGACAACTTCAACACAACATTCAAAAGACATTCAACTGATTCAGTATTATGACTATGGCATCTTGAGGACCTTGAACTTAAATGTAACTTTTCCTCTGCTCCCCAGCCCATCCCAAGGCTAAAGTGTTCATCACTCACGGCGGGACCCACGGTATCTACGAGGGTATCTGTAATGCTGTACCAATGTTGATGTTTCCACTGTTTGGGGACCAGGGAGACAATGTACATCGCATGGTGGTCCGCGGTGTTGCAGAGAAACTCAGTATTTATGATGTGACGACAGAGAAGCTATTGGTTGCATTAAATAAACTCACCCATGATAAAACGTAAGACAACTATATGTTAATTAAAGATAGAAGTCATGCAGTTGTATATGGATATCATAAAATTCACCATTACAGAAGAAGATACTGTTATAAATAAAAAGACAAACAAACAACAACAAAAAAAAAAAACAACAAGAAACTGACAAAAACCAGAAAACATACTATGACTTTTATTGTTATTTATTAAAGAATGTCTGTTTGTCTACATATTTGAATATATTTTCAGTATTTACTGTCAAGGTCCTGCAGACCGATGGTCCACCTACACAGGTGTTTTCACCTATGCTGCATGATGAGACTTCTTTTCTGCACTGTGTGTCTTAAAAGAACATTGCTCCATAGCGCCACTAGTGGTCACAGTCTCCACCAGGTACCTTTAAGAGGTCAGCCTACAACTTCATCATTCTCATCAGTTCACAGAATTTGGTGACCTCCTGTAATTTCCAGAGCCTTTCCATCCAGCATCAACCTTAACAGAAGTCTAATCAGTATGAATAAATGAAAGACCTGCGTGGGTGTGCAGGGCTCAAAAATCCTATGCTTCCATTATTCAAAAACTAAAACTAATATACTAATTATACTCAAATTATATGTTTCTTTTAATATTATATACTTTTTCTACAACTGTTCTGTATTGTATTTAATTAGGGATTCTACATGGCAGACAAATGAAAATGTTTTTAAAATGACTGTCTTTCATGGCGTTAGTATGCAGACACCTTCTTCCTTTTAAAATATATTTTGTATTTTGACATCTTCTACAGTGTGTAGCTTCCCTTGTCAAAAGTCATTAGTGGGGAAAAGGTGGTAAATGGTAGTGGTGAGTTTTGTTCTTGTATTCTACTCTTGTAGTTATAGCTGCTGCCTGCTGTTATTAGAGGGCAAGTTATCTCTTTGTTTATAAAGTAGTTTATCACTTCTTCAGACAGACATACATCTTTTACATCTTATTTTACTAACATCACTACTCGATATAGGATAAACAGTACAAAGGGTGTCACAGTAAATAGTTCTAATGTACTGTATTCTTACTCCTCCCCAGTTACAAGGAGAAGATGGTGGAGCTGTCTCAGATACACCTGGACCGTCCTGTTCAGCCTTTGGACCTGGCTGTTTTCTGGACCGAGTTCATCATGAGACACAAAGGAGCAACACACCTGAGAGTAGCTGCACATGAGTTGAACTGGATTCAATATCACAGCCTAGACGTTATCTGCTTTTTTGTCATCATTCTCCTAACTGTTCTGTGGGTGACACTGAGATGCTGCTTGTTCTGTATCCGCAAGTGTAGCAGAAAGGGAGCTGCAAAGAGAAAATCAGAATAGCATTTTTAACGTAACATTCATTAGGTTTTATAAATGCTGTGAAGAAGTGAATAATGAAGGTTAAAACACTGTAGTGAGATTTCACATTGATACACTGAATATGTTTGTAATGTGTGTATATGTGCGTTTGTAAAATCTCAGCCGAATTGCCATTACTATATTGCCTCAAATACATGTGTAACATGATGCTGCCAATGATTGGCTGAGGTTGTCATTTGAAAGACAAACTTCCAAGCAAATCATTTATTTTTTTAACCACTTGGTTGTGAACTTGAAATATTTTTATACACTTAAGCTGCTTCAGTTGTTGCCTCACTAGTAACAAAAGGACAACTAACACCTTATCTTTTTTTTTTTTTTTTTTTTTTTTTTTTTTTTTACAAATATCTGAACTGATGTATTTCAATGATCAAGTTGTAAACTACTAGCTCTAAATGTCTTGTTGTTGCTCCATATGATTTGGACATATGGCTAACAACAGTATCCACCCACTTAATTCTTACATTGTTTTGTGCAATTAGCTAGCTAGTTAGCAAGCTAGCAAGACACAGAATGCTAATCTGCTGGGAATAGTTCATATGACACTGTTAAAACTACACTAACTAAAAAATAAATATTGGAGGCACAATTAGCCTACATGTATGTGACAGAGTAACCCACCTTCTTCTTCACCCCCATTTTATTTTCTTCAGATACAGGCACATATATATGTGTGCAGATGTAAATGTACACATATATATGACTTGTGTAGTGTAGTGTATATGAATGTTTATATATGTATTTGAGTATATAAAGGAATGTACTGGCAACCCATTCTCCTTTATATCAACATCCCTGAGGCAAATGTAGTAGCTGAAAGCTGATAAACACAATGAGTATGTCAGTTTTCTGGAATGTACCAAAGGGCACCCAGAGTCTGTTATTAGGGAAACAGGGGGCTGTTCACTGGTATTTACAAAGTGCAAAACTTTGAACTTGTGACCTTTCAGTCACACTTTTGAGAGCCTCAGGCTGTTGTGTGTTGGCTGCCAACCAAAGCTGTGTAGATACAGTCAGTTATCTTGCCCTTGAAGAATGTCTGTTGAAGACACTCTTCACTTTTTTTCCACTCTGACTGCAGCTCCTTGACTATATTGAAAATTATGCCATAATGAAACTGTATCTTCAGTTCTATGCTTAGTTCAGCCTATGCTTCATTAGTAATGTGGCACAGTGCAACACTGCTAAGAAGCTCTTCGGTTATAGCTGCTGCCTGCTGTCTCTGGTCAGTGAGTGAGGAAGAAATTATGTCATTCATTCATTCATTCGGACATGTAATTTTTGGTGAATCTCCTTTTCGTGGAAAAACTGAAAAATGATCATACTGTGTGATGCCTTATCCTATATGTTACTGAATATTTGTGTGACCAAAGTTTGCCCCTGAACTGTACAGACAAATCTACAGTTATGAAGTCTAAAAATTATTTATAGTGTTATTTTCTTCATTGATATATTTAAACACTGGAAGGTCCCAGCTTGGAGCCTGTGATTTCCCCAACTTGTTCCTCTTCTTGACAACTGCAAATTGCAATTTAGACAAAATGAATGAGTGGAATCAATGAGTAGAGTCTGTCATTAGGGTAGTTCACAGATGAAACAGTGGCAGACCTTAAACCTACACAAACTGCATGCCAGACATTGTTACTTTCAGTATTAACATCACAGTAAAAAAAAAAAAAAAGTTACGTTTAAATTAAAGTGGGGTGTAGTGGTGTCAGTTTGAATATTACTAACAAATAAATGAATCCCTGCTAGTACTCTGGTATTTGTTAGACTGTGGTATGCACATGCTATAGTAGCTGCAGCTTTTGCTGTGTTGGTTAGCCTCTCTGCCTGCCTTGCAGAGGTTGGGGTTAGGCTGGTGGAAACCTCATAGTTCTATTGTATCATGCATGTCTTCGTGTTCTTAAGAAGGCTGTTCATGTGTAAACTTCTATGAAGTATTTACATTGTAAAATCTGCACAGGTTGCCACAAAAAAGATTGTAGTAATCATAAAATTGCAGTACAGTAGCCAGGTTTCTCACCTGTTTCAGTATATATTTACATATCCTAATTTAGTTCTTTTCATAATTTCACTGAGCTACATGTAAAAACTCATTTACTCAAGATAAAACAATCAGATGAATACAACCTACTAGTGGCCCTATCTAGGTAGCCATCTCCTCCAGATGGTTATCTCCTGGTTTATTGAGACCAGAACTTGGTGTACCAAGACTTCTCAGATTCCATGTATTGGGAATGTCATCTCCATCTAGGTATTGTGTACTGTATTGTTCCGTTTGACTGCATGTGAGGGCCAAATAACCCCTCCTGAGGGTGTTACTTGCAGTCAGTTGCAAGCCTGAAAGGTCAGTTGCGCACCACTATTGAAACTCTTAATAACACTTTCTAAGTGCTGACTACTATTCATACGTTTTTGTTTTTAATGCCAGTTTAATCCACTACAGTTGTATTAAGTTCTTCTTCATCGGACTCAATGGCAAACATCATAATAGTTGCTACAGCCATCCTCATAAGTACTGACAAACTAAAACCAGATGACCATATGAGGCATATCAGCTTCTTTCTGAAGTGTATCATATGCACACTTAAATGCTTCCATCTAGTGGACAGTAGAAAGAATAGAATATACTATATGAGGCACTTCTACTCTTCTTTGTTCTTTTGTTTCATAACTCTCAAGCCATGATAGTTTATTGAAAAGACACCAGTGTGAAGTGTGTGGCCTAGCCTTTTTGAGTAAATGCTTATTTATTGGTTGTTGGAGGTTTCAAAAGAAAAGAGAGAAAAAAAAAAACAAAAACATTATAAGCCCAGATATTACACCAAGGTCCAGAAATCCAAAAAGACTCAGAGAACTTAGACCTGCAAAAACCTCCAGCAGACAAGTCCTTAGCTTATCAGGGTTGCTACAGTGCTACAGTAAAATGCTAACATGTGAGTCTGTCTTTCGAAAAACAATAAACTTAATTTTGGCCAGGAAAAAACACAGGGGATTGAAATGATATCATATGTGTGTGCAGTTCAGTGTGTGAGGTGTGAGTACTGGTGTAGGTTTGGGTTTTTGAGTGCACAACTACTTTTCATCTAAGCTTTACTTTGTTCTCCAATTATACTGTAAGCTATAGTGCAAGTGAACTATACTGCTGATCTAACATTTATGTATGAGTGCCAACTCAAATGACAAGTTGACACTTTTGCCTGGTTTTGTGAAGGGGTCTCACTCACATTGCAGTAAACAACCCCTCTGTGCACAAATAATGTTGACACCTGCCCACAAAGTTTCCGTTGTGGGAGATGGAAGTGTGACTACAAAAGGTAATGGGGGGGTTGGTCCTCACCCATTCTGTTAAGCTTTTACTTTTGTAGAACCACCATGATGCAAACATTCTGCATTATATTTGTCTTTCAGCTGTTCTCTCTAACTGGTAAGATTATTATTTTCCTTTCAAAATTATTTCTTGAAGAAATGACTGTGTATATATATATATATATATATATATATATATATAGTCATTTCACATTTTGTATTTTAAGGGTCATAGCTGATTTCTAACAAGCCTTTTAATGGCTACAGATTAGGTTGCTTTCTTTGCCTTTTTTATTCTGTGATACTGAAAATAATTTGGTGGCTGAGGATTTTGTATTTTGTAATCTGCTATTAATTTACCTTCTCTCCTACAAGGGGCTGCTGAGAGTGGCATAGTGGGTGGCAAGGTTTCAAAGCCTCATTCCAGACGCTACATGGCATCACTCCAGTTTCATGGACAACACTCATGTGGTGGGATACTTATTCGGGAGGACTTTGTTTTAACTGCAGCACACTGCCAAAAGTACGTTTATCTTGCATCCATGCAAAATTATAGGTACTAAATATTAACAACTGTTGTTTTATTTACATGACTAATTATTTGTCATTTACAAAGGATTTGATGATGATTACTTCCAATAGCTTTTCTTTATTTGAAAAGGATAAATGTTGTATCAGTGATCAATCAAGATATTACATACATGTGTTATGACCTAAGATTAAGAACAAGACAGAATGGTACTTGCTATCAGTGGTCCTCAATGACTTTTTATTTGTATTTCAGTGACAGAGTCATTAAATCAGACTTTATCATCTGTGTCTTTAGTTTCCTTCAAAGTATTTTTATATTATTTGTTTCCAGTTTTGACAGACCTCAGGAAATGATGGTGGTACTGGGGGCACATAATATAAGCAAGAGTGAAGCAAGTCAGCAAAAGATCCAAGTGGCTAAATACCATCCACATCCAAAATACACTGGAAAACATGATTATGACATTATGCTACTTAAGGTAAAGTAAAATTGTGTTAGTCTTTAAAATAGTGGTTTGTACATTGTAGTCGATGCTATCATTTCAGTTTCATTTCTTCACCATGTCTTATGTAGAGTCAAACATGCACTATGTGGTTTTACACATTTAGGACAGATAGGCAAACAGTTTCATACATCATACAATAACTAATGAAGTAAGCAGTGATTTCCAGTTCTACTCTGTTCTCTTTCACAGTTAGAAAATAATGCCAAACTGAACAAGTATGTGACGACCGTTGGATTACCTAAGAAAGATGAGAAAATCCCTGCCAATGCTAACTGTCTTGTTGCTGGCTGGGGCCAAACTGGAGCCCACGAGCCTGCCTCAAAAGTACTGAAGGAAACGACAGAGAAGATGCAATTCAGCTTTGAGTGCAAAAATATGTGGCAAGACTACTTCATTCCTGATCACATGTTATGCACCAAGTTTGACAAAAAGAGGGGAGGAGTTTGCCAGGTAATTATACAGTATTTGAAACACACTAGAAAATAAGCAACCAAACATTAAATACAACAATAATGCTACTAACAATAGAAAATTTCCCAAACTCTTTTCTTTTATTAATGAAAAACAAATGTCATTTTTCCTCTTAATACTCTTATCATGTCTTTCTGTCGCCTTTTTCCTAGGGTGATTCTGGTGGACCACTTATCTGCAACAAAAAGCCTCAGGGTATAACAGCTTTTACTTTAATGGCTGATTGTAACAATCCAAAGTATCCCCATGTCTTCACTAAAATACATTTCTTTCTTCCCTGGATTAAAAAAATCATGCAGGGATACGGGAATGTTGCATGAGCCACTATTCAGAGGCAGAGAATATTGCCCTTTCTTCCATTGCTAATTAAATAGCATGGTTTAATAAAGCATGTTAATTGATGGTCTTAGTTTAGAAGAAGGAATTCATAAAGTTGATGTATATGAATGCTTTGAGAAAAATGTGAAAAAAGCACAGTTGCTTGTATTTTCAAAAATCTGGCATTAAATCAACTGAAATCAGTTTTAACAAGAACTCTCACTGTACATTTATAGAATGTGCCTATCTCCTATCACTTTATCTTGCTGGAACATTTCGCTACATTTCTGATATAAGCTTCATTTCCTGTGCCAGTTTTGTCACCTATGCACACATTTATCTTTACTTAAAAAGCTTATTTTAAAATTCTTTCGTGGTATGGGTTAGAGTCTTGATATAATACCTGATGAAGAGGAGTTTCAACTGAATAGCACAAAGAAGAAATGGCAGTTTAACAATGGTGGGCAAAAGAAGGACAGATAGAGAAAGTATTTCAGTGAGTGTGACAGTTGTGGTCTAAAGCCCACACATTATGGTCAAACCCTAGACCACTGCTGTAGCATTCATGCCTTGTTAGTCATAGTGCAAACTTTTGAAGTTGAACCGTTTTCTGTCTGTGAAACCCGTCATCTGCAAAGAAAGCGAAAGAAATGTGGTGTTAAAATTACACCTTAGTCCTCATCAGTCACAAGTGAATAGTTTTTTTCTTCATTTTACCAAAAATAATTATGACATTGTGATTTGTTTATCTTATTTCTATAACAAAAATAAAGCCTGGAAATTTGAAACTTACCTGACTTGGATCTCTTGTGAAATATCTCTTCTCTATTACCTGTTAAGAGAGAGATTAAGTTTTTTTGCGTTAGTCTTGATGCAAAGCTTACAAGGAACTTAGAATTTTTACAAATTTTTGAAGATCCCCACTTGATTGTCAAATCAATTTATGATATAGAGAAGATGTACAGTTCAAATAATAATATTCTCCTTTCATATTGTATTTATTGTAAAGATAATCTCACAGAAATATAAATTAACTGCATGCTGCATTACAGAACTCTTCCTGTAGATTTCTCACCTTGTCAAAGAACCTGCTAAGCTTCACTGCATTTGATGTGCCTGCAGCAAGGTATCGTGGGTTTGTGCAGTCCTGGGAAAACAAAATAGCACGTTAGCCACGAATCTCAAAGCAAGTGAGTCTTTTCCTTCTCAGGTTAAATCTTACAGCTTTGATGAGTAGAATGTGATGATAGCTTCCTTCAAATTGTTCTGATGGGAAAACTTTTCAAATTTCTCAGCATTTCTGATGAAAATTTGGCATGTACTGCTGTCTGCCATGGTGTCTTCTTTAAAACTTCCACTAGATGTCACCAAAGTCAGTGATTTTTTAATCACGCACACAGGAGCTACAGTGCTATTATAGGTCTCTTATAGATATATTTTGATATTTATGTAAACTTTTGGAATTAGACAAGTAGTCATTCAAACACTGACTTCTCTAACAGATGCCAAATACCCCTAAAGCACTGCAGCTTTATTCTAACTTGCTATAGTTGAGCAATGTTTTTGTGGAACATTTCTGTAACAGAGGCCTATGTTTGAATGCCAAAAAGCTGTTGTTTTAGCACACAGATGAAGCCGGCAATGTTACAGATTCTACGTTTGAAAGGGTCTGAGCTTGTTGAAAAAGTTAACTTACGAGATTAATCTCTTCTGCATTGAAGTCTTCAGACAAGAAGGCTGTTCGGGTGAGAACTTCATTGCGTTTGTTCTCTGGGATCTGGTCAAACTTGGTGCCAATTAGCAGCAAAGGCACTGGGTTCTCAGCAAACTGCTCTCTATCGTAGTCACTGCAGGGAGAAAAAAAACATGACTGGACTCCCAAGTTCACCAACATTTTGAGTCACTTATCGGTATCTTCATTTTTGACAACTGCATTAGTGTGGTATAAATTCTCCACCTTTTGAAAACAAACAATATCAAAAACACATCTACTTACCCATTTGAGACGATGACTCCTGTTGGAGATGAATCTTTGTTCAGAGCTTCTAGTGACCAGCGGTAGAGATTCTGAGAGGATTTCTTATTTGTCAAATCGTGTACCAATATAATTCCTGAAATAATCCAAAAAAACAAAACATACCTGAATAATAGACCTTATGTTTTCCGATTTGTTTAAATGATCATATGAAATCAACTTTACCATTGACTGAATTGTAGAAGACCGCTCTTGTGCTTTTGACGCTGCTGGCGCTGCCCACAGATCCTCCAACATCCCAGAGTTCAATGTAGTAGGTTTTCTCCTCTGGGGTTCCCTCTTTATAGTCTTGAACCTGTAGTTGAATGATAATTTCAACCCTTAAGTATTTTAATCTTGTAAAGTGTCTGTAACATGTAAGTGCTGCAGTCATTTTTATCTAACATGAATGTGCTGAGTCATATATTAGCTGACATTAACCATATATTGTCATGTCACTGCAATAAGTGTCTGATATTACTTTGTAGAGCAAGTATGGATCCAACATTTTCAAATGTTATAAATGTGGTTATCTCAGCTTGCTCACCCGCACATCCACCGAGCAACCAACAGTCCATGATGGATTTCCTAAAACCTGATTCTGACACAGAAGGTGGACTAAGGAAGATTTACCCACCCCTGCAAAGAAAACAAGAAATATGGATTGATGATTGACAATTTTGATGGGAAATGACTCCTAGGCACAAAGACACACATTAATTAACTGATGTGATGCTATATTACCACTGTCACTACCAACTGTACAACAATGAAGACGTGGTTCCCTTTATAAGATGATAACAAGCCTCCATTCTCCATCGGAAAAACATGTCAAAGTAACATATTATTCGTTTCCATTAAAGCACACACCTTGTAGAACATCAGTAAATATCTTTCATGAGCTCTTCAGTGTAATTCGGCAAACATGTTTCTATAGGATTATAGGATTTCTATAGGATATTTTAACTTTTGGTGTTGATTCATCTTACATCAAGCCGTTTTAATGCGCGCAAACGCAGCACTTAGGTTGGCAATAACTTATTCGAATAGACTTTAACAGGTGCAATGTTAGAACTTGTTTCCCTGAATTTACCAGTGGACATGACAGTAGTATTGCATAAGGTATTCAGGTTTACTGAGTCACTAAAAGACTATTGACAAGAGTTGTGGTTTCTTAATTAAATATTAAAGGGGTTGCGAACAGCGGGAACTTCATCCAAACCAAACAAATGTTTCACTATATTTAGCAAACGTGTTTATATAGTCTGACCTGCGAAAATGTCACTTTACTTACCGGAATCGCCTAAAACTAACACTTTTACTCTGTCAAGAGAAGCCATTTTTGGTGACAGCTGCGTCCCGGAAGAAAACAGTGGAAACCCCGCCTTCAATGTCTAATCCGATTGGTTCTCGGTCGGACAAAGACCATAACTATTGGTTGATTTGTATATCAATCAATATTGTTTAGCCTCGGTTGGCTATTGAGTGCAAATTTTACGGCTCGGCCAATTGGAATTCAACAAAACCTTTCGTTGCGGTTTTGGTTTTCTTTCCGGGCTCTTCTCAAAATAAGTGAGGAGGAAGCATGTTAGCTAATGTAGCAACAAGATTGAGATGTGGAAATGTGTGAGATTTAGCTGATTTCGTTTGAGACCAAGCCATCGTGTAAATGACTTAAGGAAGCGGTAGCTGGAGGTTAACGTATTGGTGGAACATCAAGAGTCTGGTAAGAAACGCGTCAACCGGCTGACGGTTTTATGAAAACTAAGTTAATGCTGGTTTAAGTTTAGTTAACGCGAGGTACCATCGGCAATCTGAAAATAAAGATAATGTAAGACAATTGCTTTCTATCAAATGGACGGATGGTATAACGATACCAGCCAACTACAGTGCCCGCACTTGTAGTCACCGTTATTTTTCTTTGTTCGAGTTAGCTAACGTTAAGCTAGCGTTAAGTTGCCACAAGCCAGCAGTCAGTTTAGCTGTCAGTGTAATCTGTGAGTGTTAGCCACCACTCTGTGAATGTAAGCACAAAGCTAGTTTAGTAGTAGTTTAACAGTTGTCCAACAGTCTAGCAGTATGTGCATGTAAGCAAACACTCTTAAACGAAAAGTTCAAATAAAGGGAAAGGGACGTTATTAGGAGAATGTCTTCCCTTCCCACATTTTTCCCTTCGTGTGTTAATGCTGCTCAATATATTTTTGATTTCCATCCAAAGTTTACTTAAACGCCCTCCCAAACTTTGAGTGATTAAGGTTTCTTATCTAATCATTGATGGCTTAACGAACTCCCAGGCGCTCATCCTCAGCATTGTTTCCCTGAAGTGCCTGGTGTCTCAGATCTTTTCACAAGGCAACTGCATTTCAGTCTTTTCACAGGTTTCATATCTCTCCACAGCAGACGATGATCGAACCAGAGCTACTGACTGAGGTCCCTGCAGCACTTAAGCGGCTAGCCAAGCAGGTGGTAAGGGGTTTCTATGGAGTGGAGCACGCCTTGGCCCTGGATGTGCTGATCCGCAATCCCTGTGTACGTGAGGAGGACATGCTGGAGCTGCTGAAGTTTGACCGTAAACAGCTGCGCTCAGTACTCAACACCTTGAAGGCAGACAAGTTTGTCAAATGCCGCATGAGGGTGGAGACGGCTCCAGATGGCAAGACCACGCGGCACAACTACTACTTCATCAATTACAGGTTTTGTGGTTACTTTCTAATTTTTGCAATGAACATTGCGAAACACTTGCTTACAGATGGAGTTTTATTGTAGCTGTAGGCTAGAGACTATGAGGTGGGTGACACCATCCACCTTCCAGGTGTTTGCATTATCAATCTGCACATCATGTCAGCAGTGTTTCAGTGGCCTCAGCTCACAGCACAAGACTCAGTGTTGCAGTCTTGGTGCCATTGAATCACCCCTGTAAGGAAAAATAATACCTATATTTGTCTGTCAAGAAATGTACCCCTAAGTACTAAAACACAACAGCAGCTATTTAAATATATTTAAGCTTCTCAACCAATGCACCACAGAATAATAGTCAATAGATGAAATGCAGTCTTCATTCAGAGAAGTATTTGATTTTTATCTCATCACCCACATCAAAGACAGTTTATTCTCCTATGACTATATGTTGCCCTTAACGACACCTTTCTTACTCCAATTTTACAGGGTACTGGTCAATGTGGTCAAGTATAAATTGGACCACATGCGACGGCGCATTGAGACAGATGAGCGAGACTCCACCAACCGTGCTTCCTTCAGGTGCCCTTGCTGCTTCTCCACCTTCACTGACCTAGAAGCCAACCAGCTGTTCGACCCAATGACAGGTAAACATTAAGAAACATACTATAAGTAACTATCTACAGTTACAAACTATCTATAGTTCTATAACACATAAGTGGTGTTGATTTTCAATATGCTTGAATATGGGAAGGTATTCCGGCAGTTTTGTGGAATTTTAGTTTACTTTTTTACAGTATGGCACCCAAGTACCCTTCCTAAGAGTGTCACGTATTTGTACTGAGAAGTGTTTAAAGAATCGTTCAGATTTTTTTGTTCCAATGCTCTATATAAAAAGGCCATTTACTTTGAATGATTACAGTGATTAATTGTGTTTTTTTATCAGCACTGTTACATTTCAGTGCTGCCTAAGAAAGTGTCCATCTAGAAAAAATGGTTGATAGCTCTCTTACAAAAGACATGGTTATATAGTTGCACCGCAGGTGTGAAGTTGTCTGTTGTAGAAAGGATCAATATCAAGTACCAGTCAAATATTACAACACTACTGACACAACTTGCACAGCATGAGGCATATGAGTAAAAATCAGAGCAGAAGGTACCCAAGATTCCATACCTTTTGTTCCTTATGATGACGCCCTATGCAGGTTGTGGCTTCTTGTAACCAGCCAATATAAAAAGAAGAATTGGGTTGGATAGACACATGTAAATAGCTTTCTAAAAAAATAACTGGCTGAAAATTCTTGTTAACTGTATTTGGAATTACTTTCCATTACAACAAATGGCCTAAAGTAACTTGCTTCCACTCATGTCAGACCTGATTGCCATTCCTAAACACAGTTGGGTTTTTAAGCAAGGCATTTACCAGCTCATTAAAAGTGTTTAGTGGTGTGTGAGTAATGTAGGTAATCTACAATGGATATATAGAAACAGATGTATCTCTTCTAAATTAAGGCTCTGGTCTTTTCCATGGCAGAAATATTACCAGGATCTCTTTTGTGCCTTGTAATTGTTTAACAATAATGTAAAAAATAAATTATTAGCAGTCTGTCCTTTATGGTGTACAGGACAGTACACCTCTAGATGGCAGTCCATGCTCAGTTTTTAGTGAAACTATGTACTCGTATCAGACTCAGTAATAACAGGTTGATTCAGTACATCAAGGCCTTAACGAGACTGAAATTGCAGTGATTATTAAAAAAGGTGGTTCTGCCTTGAGCCCTTTATTAAAACCATTTCAAAGACAGCTCACTTCTGTGCATTTTATGGGTTGTGCCAGTCTATTTTATTTTAACACATTTTTAAAGTTGCATTTTCTCTTACTTCAGCTTTAAACAAAAATAAATAAATATTTGAGTGTGTCTACAAGCAATTTTAATTGTTTAATCTTTAATCTGCATATGTGTGGCAGCCATGACTTGGTGCTGCCATTACACTCAGTTCTTTAGCCTGCTTCATGAATGTTGTTTTTAGCAACAAATATCACTTACTTGTTGTCTATTAGTGGTACAGAGATGCAAATTGAAACCCTAATTGGGGCTACTGATTAGTAAGTGATACAGTGTAAACTAGCAGGCAGAATCTTTCATTAAATTAATATTCTGTCATGTCAGAGTTGAGTTAGTGCTGGCACTGTGTGGAATCTTCACTTTAAATGTCTATTAATCCAGCTCCATGGCATGACCTGTGTTGATTAGCATAACTCATTAGCATTATACATGCATATACTGGTGTCTTCAATCATTTACCATGATTTGAAGCTAATAAATATAGATAAGAATCTAATCCTATGGTAGTTGATTCAATATGTATGATTTTTGTTTTTCTTTTTAAATAACCAAAACTCTAATACTTTAAATCAGGAATGGGCTTGGGGATGGGATTTGAAGAAATTTCCTTGATCGATCATTGGGAAAATTAATGATCAATTATCATTGTTTTGTTTTTTTTGTTTGTTTGTTTGTTTTGTTTTTTTTACTGAAAATGCCTATGGCAGAGAATACTACTAAAGAAAGTGTGCTTTTACTAAATGAAATCTTTATTCCAAGAATAAATGATAGTCCAGCAACAATCCGTTTAAAGAAAGCCTTTAAATTCAAACTAACAGAAAGAAATATATAAAATATATATATTTTTATATATAAAAAAGTTAGCAGTCATATTGTTGTCCTATGTTAATAAAATATGTCAATTAAAAAATTATGATATTAGGCTATTTAATGCAGACAGTTCTCCCAAAATGTAGCTTGTGCAAATCCAGAAGGCACCCATCCGGTCCCACGCCAAACTTTGCCCTACTCTCCTCATGTTTGCCTTCGATTTCAGTGACCGCTCCAAAGCAGCTCAGTTTTCTCAGTTAAATTTTAATAGCGCCTCCTGCTGGTTGCTGCCATGTAGTGAAAATTATTATATTTCTTCAAGATGCACTACACAACCTCATTCAAATGAACATATCGATTACATTCCTCATGATCAGCAAAGTTCTTAGCGATCAATTGATCAATTATTCACTACAATTGATCACTAATTTATTACAACTATCCCTACTTTTAATAGCTACAGTAATTAGTTCATCACTAATTATTGTTGTACAGCTGATGAATAACATTTTAGTACTGTATTTAGAAATACTGTACAGAAAGAAGTAGGCATTGTGTATGCTTGCCTCCATTCTGTGTTTATTCTGCTTATGAGGAGGGGCAATTAACTCCAGCAGAGCAAACAATTAAAATTCAACAAACCCACCTGAGGGGCCCAGTGTCTGTTAGTTCTTATTACAGTTTGAATTTGTTTTTAGACAGTCAACAAATTCTGGCCAAGCATTAGAACAGTAATTGAATTTGACATTTGTGGGTGTTGTTGGCTGCCCTTGTTCCCTACCTGTTACTGAAATAGCACAGTGTAAGTTTGACACATCTAACCACAATTTACATTTTACTCCTGAATAATTAGTATGATTTGAAAATGTAGTCTTAAATAATCATTTTGCAATTTCCAATGCAATTTAGCTCATTTGTTTAGCCACTGGGACTTCTACACTGACGAAATTGTTTGTCATTGCATGCAGCAGTTCACAAGAGATGAGTTGTTTTCCTAAATTCATTTTATGCTACAGTACAAGAAAAAAAATGTTTACTTTC
The DNA here is from genome assembly GCA_033238685.1 of Lates japonicus. Lineage (NCBI taxonomy): Eukaryota > Metazoa > Chordata > Actinopteri > Centropomidae > Lates > Lates japonicus. The sequence goes on from BRZM01000036.1 coordinate 1,200,738, forward strand.
CACTGGGTAGATTAGACTTCCTCGTCACTGCAGAAATGGATGATCAGCATTTGGGCCTTAGGTCCTCTTTCTGCCTGCCAAGAAATATTTTAACCAAGCTGCGGGGTTCCATTTGTGCCTTAGTTAATAATGATTAATAATAATAATACTGTATGTGATGGCAATGGATCGACTAGAGTGAGGTCTGAGACATGCCGTGACACTGTCAGGTTGGCTGACTGTTTTAACAAATAAAAGAAGGGCTGAGTAATATCAGGTCCATATTAGTTCATCTGCTGCTCTCCATCATCTTAACCTACATTACTGAATCACTCTTTGTTCCTCTCACCCTGCATTTATACGCTTTTTTTTTCTTGGTCTGTCCTTGTCACACTCCGATTCTCACCCTGTCTCAATATGGGCTGGCAGCTGTCCAAAACCTTGCTTCTAAATGGGCATCACATCACTCACTTTTCACTAGGAGTTATCCATTATGTTGTGTTAGCGCATGTGTTTGACAGGTGAGTAACAGAGGCAACCAGAAAGACTTGATCATTTCAGGCAGAGTGTGGGTGGGGATATGCAGAATTTAAAGGGAGGATGAAGCTAAATAACCATGGCATTGTGGTGGACATAGACTCGCATGTGCATTTTGAAATTATTAGTTGATTAATAAAACCTCACACCTCAAGTGGTACGAAGATGTGATCCTCCCAACAGCTTTCCCCTCAATTCATATAACAAATTTCCATATCATTGAATTTAATTATCTGCAAGTTGTTTCTGAAAGTGCTTTCCCTCTCAGTGACGTGGATCACCAAGATATGCTGTTTGCTAAGAATGTGCATTTGAAAGGAATAATGCTATAGAAGAATGTTGTGCTTGTGATGATGATGGTGTATTTGCCATCATCCCATGGTTTAGAGGAAGGAGAAGCCTTTCTCTGAACTGTGTTCATTCATAAACCGCATTCATTGTCAAGTCTGTCAGAATGAGGCACCATGCTTACACCATCTGCCAATCCGAAGGTTGATTACTGATCAACCAGCACTGTTGCTAGGATACACACATAGGTTGCGCTACACAAGATGTCACTTATGTTTTGGCAGACATTCATTATTTAAATTTAAACCTCCGTTTTGAATGAATAATTGTTGGAAATATTTGATCAGATTTGATGGGAATCTGAAAATAAGGGTTGTGGTCTGCTACCATGTTAATGAATAGCATCCTATATTGACTTCTGTTGAATAGGAATTATTTTAGTTTATTTATGTAGTGTGTTTTACAGTTTGGCCACATTTTTTAGACTGTCAAAACTACCTTTTTCTTCTTACAGGTTATTTTTGGGGAGAAAAAAGAATGTGAGCATATCTACTTTGTCATGGATGAGTCGTAAAAAAAACCTGTAGCCCAAAATGGCATATATAACTATTAGAAGGAGAGAAAATGCACAATAATTCCACACTAGATAAATACATTTGATAGCCAGTGTAAATTTCATACTGCAAAGAATCCACATTCTCAGCTTCCTGGTACTGTTTTGGAACAGTCAGCATTCCTGGTGACACATTGATAATCATTTTGCCAATTCCTTTACACTTGTCTCTTGTTTCGACATATCTCAACTGGTATCAAATCTTGCTGTGAAGGCGGTAACCCTGCACCCTGACAGAAGCTGACAAAAAGAATACCTAGAGCTCACACAATGGTAGTCTGATGGACCGGAGGCTTCTGTGGGGCCAGCAACACTCAGTGTGACCTCATAGGGATGGGAAATGACATTACTGGTCTTCCAGCTCATTTTGACCCACAAAGGAGAGCCGAAAACCCTGCAGCTCTGACTTTTCACAGCGTGCCGTGTCAGTGTTTAAAGACATAACTTTTTGTGCTGTGTGTACCTGACGTGTTGGCGCACCCAGCCTTTGGTGACAAATAGCTGTTTTATAGCATAAAATGTTGCTTTTATTGTTTTTCTTTGATCAGTTGGTGATATCTAAGGTTTGCTTCAGACTTGTAGGAATGCAAATCTTAACATATTTAAGGTAGAACCTAGCCTACTGCAATGGTGGAGTAATTTGAAGTGAAGTGTTTGCATTCTTTAATTTATTGTGATGGAAAGGAACAGTCATAATGATTTGCAATGATTTCATGATCTCCTCAGCAAGTTATTTTATTATTATTTTGTTATTATTATATTATTTCATATTTTCTATTTTCTATGTTCTGTGGCTGTCTTTCGTACCACTCTACCGTGGCACCATGAACACTCTTCTGTCTTTCTCTGTCACGTACCTCCCACCCCCGCCCCACACACACACACATTTAGTTTTTTCTCTCTGTCACACACATAGACGCAAGGTAGACATGGGGTCTGTGCTAATGCTGGAACAGTTCCAATTACTGAAACTGAAATCAGCCAGAGAAACAGATGGTCAAACGTGCCCTTCTTTTACTAGTAGGAAGGAAGGTGTGTGTATGTATGTGCCGTGTAAACAAGATCCAAAAGCACTTGCAAATATAATGTAGTGTTTCTAAAATGATCCTCAAAAAAGATAGTTGCAATGGAATAAACTATGATTTCTTGTTATCTCTGAGAAGATGGCCTGCTGTGTCATTGCCACAACAATGCAACAAGGCCCAGAGCAGTGTTTTCTAACTGGTCTGGCTGTAGGGTCCACATTTCCCCTTAGTTACTGAGTCATGTTCCACACATACAGTTGGCTAACTAAACTAAACACACATTTAGTTTTACACCACAAAATGAAAACAAATTTAAACAAAGTGCAATTTTGGCTTTAATAATATATCAGAATTAAAGCATCACGACAAAACTTCTTGTACATTTCAAATATTGTTACTTTGGCATAGTGGATTATAGTGGCACACATTTTAACCCCTGTAGTGGCCAGCATTTTCATACTGCATGTGTATGCATATATCTTAATATGAAATTGGATACATACACAGTGAAGTAGCACTCACAACTCCTCAGTTTAGTCTTGACCTTCTCAATCAACAAACCAAGCATGCATATTTTGACAAAACACGCCAGAATCCCAACTGTTAATTTATCTTGACTCATTTATGAGTCCTGCATGGGTTAAATGTTGTGAACCCACACCCACCCAGCTCAGTGCTGGAACTGCCCCATTACCCACAAATATCTTTAAATCAAACCCAGACTGACCCATTAAGCATGATGGCGACAGTCTGGTGTAATTTTTACCCATGCTTGTACCTCTGATTTAATATAAATATACTTTTTTACCAGTTTTTTTCCCATGGATCACATCCAGGACCAGGTAGATGATATCTGCTTTGGCCAAGCGTGTTACCTGAACATCCCCTCTCATTGAGTTCCTTCTTTATCGTCAGGTACATTTCGCTGCACCTTCTGCCAGACGGAGGTAGAAGAAGACGAGTCTGTCTGTCCTGATGCCAGGACGCTGGTGGCACGCTTCAATGAGCAGATCGAACCCATCTATGCACTGCTACGTGAGACTGAAGATGTCAACTTATCCCATGACCTGCTGGAACCTGAGCCTACTGAGATCCCTGCGCTCAAACAGAGGTCAGGTTTGGACTTTATTTCCATCAGGCAGCATCACCTGAGTCACATCTTGCTGACATCAGATGGGAATTTTCCTCTTTTATAGCAATAATTGCTGCAGTGATACTTGACTAACTTTATAACTGTGCCACAATGGAATTATATTCTATTGAGCTGCAGGAGTAGCTGAAATAAATTACTCTCTCACAATTGTTCTTTATTATTCTTATTTATTATTTCATTAAACTGTTGAAGGTCATTGTTTAAAGGTTATTTGCTCAATCTTTTCTGTAGCCGAGAACGTTCTGCAGCATCCGGAGGAAACGCTGCAAGTGGTCCACACCGCGAAGCCTGGTCTAACAAAGGCTCATCCTACGCTGACCTGTACACCCAGAATGTGGTTATCAGCATGGAGGAGCAGGATGACCAACAGAAACAGGCCAATGAGGGCAAGGCACCTAAGGAGAGGCCCGTCTGGTTGACCCAGAGCACCGTGCAGGGTGCTTACAGCGAGCCTGACATCCTCAAGAGCCGTAAGTTTTCTTTGCGTTGTGCTCAATCATGAGGTTACTGTGTGTAGAATTTATTTAGCTCTGATAGAACACATTTTTGTTTGTAGAGAAATTATATCAGACACATTCTTTGAAAAAAATCTAATTTTGTGAGTTGGAAAAAAGAGAATAGAATCAGCTTCCAGAATTTGTTTTGACTCTGTTTTGACTGTATATGAGGGCAAGGCACCTAAGGAGAGGCCTGACTACAAGCCTCACAAAAATGTATTATCCTTGGATTAATGCTGAACCCAGAGTACTGTAACGTTGGTGTGATTTTTATTCCATTTTGAAGCAAATTCTTTGCCATAATCTCAAGATTTCCAACTCTGTGAGTAAGAGGACCTTAAATTCGACATTAAATTCCCTCCCACTCTCAGCTGCTGTTTTCACTGGTATTAATCCTAAATGTTATTGCCTGTCCATGGTGGCTTGCTGAACACAAGGTTTTTCAGAAACTAGAAAGGTGATAGTAGGGATGGACTGCAACAAGCCCTATCCAGACTCACACCTTTGGCTGCTCTTCTCTGACCTTTACTTTCAATCACTGCTCTCTTTGTAGTTGAAACAGGCCATTACAGGTCAACCCAGGTTATCTCCCACTGCCAGAGTGGTCTTTCACCCAGCTGCCTTATGCTGACAATGTTTTTCCATCCCAAGGGCATGCAGCAATCAGGCCTAGCCTGACTCCCATTGAACTGTAATTGCTTAATTGAAATAATCACACTTGATGAGTGCATGGCTGAGCAAGGATTGATCATTAATAAAATCCATTCTTGTGGAAATGGCATGAATTATGCCTTCCAAGTCTCTGTGCATCTGTCTGTAATGACCTTGTTGCCCTTCTGAGAGTCACACTGTTTAAATAAAGCTTTTATTCAGATACCTCCAATAAGTAAGGATGTCACACTTTTCCCACTTTTTCTGCCCTGATCCCAATTTGAATCCCTCAGCATATTCAGATCAGATTCCGTATCTGCTGATACGGAATCTGATCTGATACTTTAACAAAATATTGATTAAATGTTAGTCGCGTGCTGAAATTACAGCTGTGGTCTAATAAATTTGCCGCAACTAATTTTTCAAAAGCTATTTGTTACAAAGGCAGAAGGAAGCTTAAATTATTGATATTGATTGATTAAATTATTGGGAGAACGTGACTCCTGTAATTTACATGAGACAGTGATTCTGTTTTGTTCCAGGCACAGTTTAATAAGAATATCTCAGAATGGTTCAAAATGTGAAAAGCAGTCTAAACGTTTCAGAAGAAGTCAGACAGAATGATTTCAGAGGTGAATATATATTTCTAATAATTACTGTTTTCCTCAGGTGGAGATGTTGTGCCCGAAGCCCAGGATGGAGGAGCTGGTCCTGGAATTGGTCAGTTGGATGAGAATGAGGAGGTGATGCGTGCTCTGCTAATCCATGAGAAGAGGGGTGTGGCAGGAGCAGGTGGAGGTGGAGCAAGCGCTGCTGCCAGGGGACTTGCCTCTGCCACAGCTAATGCCAGTGACTCAGAGAGTGACACCAGTGAATCAGACGACGACTTTCCCTCAGGTCCTCCCCCTGCCGCAGCTGCTCCGCAACGGGCTGATGAAGAGGAGGAAGAGGACGATGATGAGTTTGAGGAGGTGGGAGATGAGCCAGTGGTGATGGTGGGAGGTCGACCGTTCTCATATCGAGAGGTGAGCCAGAGACCAGAGCTAGTGGAGCAGATGTCTGCACAGGAAAAAGAGGCCTACATTGAAATGGGACAAAACCTCTTCCAGGACATGTTCTTCTGAACACATATACTCTTTCCAGATTATATATTCCTGCTGTTTTACTCTGTCAGTGGTCTCATCAGAAGAAATGTTTGTGGACACAACTCATCAAGAGGAAAACTGCTGTTTAAGAAGTGCTGACAGTCAGCTTCATGCTCCTGCATTATAAGGACTTGAAACATGCCTTGACAGTGTTATCCAAGTTATCACACCTGTAGTATTCTATCTGAAGTATTTTTGAAAGTCACCAAACTAGAGGGGAGCTGGCCAGCTGCATTTCCTGTACGAAGTGTCAGTTACTGTTTTTGTTGGTCTGTTTTTTCATCTGTAAGTTTAACAGGTTGTTTTTTTTTTTCAGTTGTCTTTCTCTCATACATCAGATGGAAGTGACACAAGCATATTGTCTGTGCTTTAAGTCTATTTACATGTGTATTGGGCTTAGAGAACTGCCAAAAGGCACCTGTGTTCAAAGCAGTACTGCAGCTCAACACTGACAAAGGACAAAAGCAGCAGCAGCAGCTGCTGAGATGCTGCTTTCACTATGCTACCTGTGTAGGCAAAGCATTGGCCAAATATTTTCTTTTTTTCTGAAACAAGTCAGGAGACTGGATTTTAAGGGTCATCACAGACAAATGTTGAATATAAGAGAAAAAAAGGTAATATGGGTAAACTGTTGTTAACAGTAAAACAGCTGTTATTTTGAGTAATCTGTGATTTAAAAAAAACGCGGTACAGACATATGTGTGGAAGTGTAATAACCATGTTCAGAAAAAAATCACAGTATAATAGGGAGAAGAATGAGCATCCTAAGACCTGTTAGCAGCTTGTGTTGGCTAAAATGGCAAATTTGTGATAAAATGATATGATCATTAATTTTTCAAAGATTGCAGCAGCAGAAGATAGGAGATGGTGACATAAGGTGTTTATATAATTTAGATTTTAGTTTTTGTTGTCGTTTTGAATTGTATTCACTTAATAAACCATTTTCTGTACATTTTCTTTTTACCTTTCATGACATATCTGTATGCTTTTATTCTCTACACAGTATCATGCCTCCTACTAACATGTATCAGGATGCAAATGACTGCATATTTCTCCTTCTAATCCATCTGTCCATCCATTACCTTTACTACTTATCCTTTGAGGGTCAGTGTTTCATAAAAGGGCTTTGGCTGACATAGCTACAGTGTGTTGGTTATTGGGTTGAGAGATAGGATGAACTTATAATACTACATCTTAAGACCTTGATTCTGTCTTGTTCCAGACATGGTTTAATAAAAGAATGGTTCAAAATGTTGAAAAAAAGCCTAAGCTAAAGTTCAGAGGAAGTTATAAGACAGAATGATTTCAGAAATGAATATATACTTCTTCCCTCTGGGTACTTTGTCTTCCTCTCACAGTCTAGAGACTTGCAGGTCATCTTAAATGGAGACTCTAAATGACTGTGAGTGTGAATGGTTTGTCTCTATATGTCAGCCCTGTGATAGACCTGCTATCTGTACAGGATGTACCCTGCCTTTCGCCCAATGTCAGCTGGGACTGGCTCCAGCCCACTGCAACCCTCAATGGATAAGTGGTATAGATAATGGATGGATGAACAGATATATATTTCTAATAACTGTTCTTCTCAGGTGGAGACATTGTGCACAAATCCCAGGATGGAGGACCTGGTCCTGGAATTTGTCAGGCAGATGAAAATAAGAGGAGGAGGCGACAGAGGACAATGTGTTTGAGGAGGTGGGAGATCGGCAGTTCTCATACTGAGAGGTGAGCCAGAGGTCAGAGCTGGTGGAACAGGTATCTGGAAAGGAAAAAGAGGCCTACACTGAAATGTGACAAAACCTCTTCCAGGACATGCAGTGACTCAGAGAGCGACACCAGCGAATCAGACGACAACTTTCCCTCAGGTCCTCCCCCTGAAAGGTGATTCGTACTTGTGCGTAAGTATGTGCAAAAATGCCCTTTTTTGAGTAGGACCTACTGCTATCACTTAAAATTTTATTTACAATTCAAAACTGCGGTAAGCTGTTAAAACAGATTTCATACAGTGCCAATGGACTGGTGGATGTCAGATGGACTCTAATTTAAAACTGAACCCAACATAATTCACTATAAATTTAAACTATCTATGATGAATGGCAACTTTTGCTATCTCAAATATGTTTTCAAAGATGACAAATGATCATTCCACTCAGTGGTCATATCCTGCCAGTGAGACCTTCTCTGTCTGGCCAGGTTACATCCAGGTGACAAATATTTACTGAGGCATTCCCTACCAGGCAGATACACTCACAGTTCTCCTCTGAATGTGTTCCATCAGGATATATTTTATCATTTTTTTTGTAATTTGATATCCTAAATGGTGACTGCTTTGATATAACCATAGTAACCTACGGCACTGGGTCACCTACTTATAATGGGGGCAATTTCACCTCAAAGCAGAAGTCTTAATACTGACGTGGGCCTGGCATTTACAGAAAACAGACCTTTTCAAATAAAATGTTGCACCTGCCATGGTATCTGCTGTAATGAAATTACCCATCTGTTTCTTCTGGAACATTTACTGAGGTAAAAAAAGGTCATTGTTTTTTACCACTGCACTACATGTCTCTAGGGTATGATTGTATCTTATTTTTGTTTTACCTTTGGTGTAATTGTCCTCTATACTTATCATATGGCCACTAGGAATTTATTTGTTAGTGTTGCTACAATGTAGTACAAGTCAAAAAACACTAAAAGCTGAGCAAACACCACCAGTCGATAAAATGTCCCCAATATTGTAAAATATCACACAATAAATGTAAAACTCTATAGTCCATCCTTTACATTGCAGCCATTTGCTAGAAGCAGTGATATTGACAACATTCTATGATGCTAATGTGAGACAAACACTGAGGGTTGCACTAAAAGAAAACCAATGCAGTATCTATTAAATGGCTTTTTAAGTGGCTTTTAAATGTTAATGTCAGCCTTCCAGACAAGTGGACTTGCAGGAATCAGTCATAGGAAATATGACGTGTCTGAAGTACATAGATTCAACCAATGACTTCATCTTGACCACGTGACTTCACCGAACATTTTTCTGCACAGTAGGCCCATCTAGACTGGCAATATATTAAAGAAGTGTTAAAAGTATCCTTTTTTAGATGTACAATAGTTGACAATAAGGCACAGTAAAACGTTCCATTACTTTGAGTAACCATGTTAAAACTGCCTGCTGGACTGAGTACTCCTTTAATAATGTCATAATACTACTGTGTACTCATGGGTTGAAACATTGGCGTTTCGTGTTGACGGGTGTTGCAGCTGGTGTGATACCATCAGAAGTTGACCTCCAGTGTTTAGGTTTTAGTCTTTGCTCATTACCTTTGTACTTTACATTATCCACTCATTCATGTTTTGCACAACTTATTGATGTTACCGATTTACATACTTGGCATTATTCTTCTTTAAAATGTTTTTGTTAAATATTTTTTATGTTGAGTCATAGGTGTCTTTCTCTTGTCTGGGCTGTGACAAATAGATCCATGCAATACTGTGTTTGCACTTAGAAGCAGCCACCCTAGTATATCATTTGCACAAATCCCAGCTTGCTTTATACTAGAGCCAAACAGACCAATGGAGTTTGGGCCCTCCAAGCTGACATGGCTTACATTGTGTGCACCTGACAAAGTGCTTGGTTTGGATGATGTAAGTTTCATACACTGTACATTGTTTATATGTGTACTGGATACAGGTAAAAATGTCAACCTCTGCAGAGGAGCTTGGTGAGGTCTGACATCTCTTGGGTGGCCCTCCAAGGCCATACAGTCCTTTTAAGTTAGAGGATGGACACCTATAGGGCAGAGCCTTAAAGGTCGGGATGAAAACAGGACCCGGCCTCATTAAAACACCCCCCACCCCTCAGGACAGCTCAATTAAAAAGCTAACCTCATGCTGTTCCATTGATCTGCCAAGGCAAAACCTGAGTGTGGGGGGGTGGGGGGTGGGATGGGTTACAGGGAGGGTGAACAGAACTCAGTAGGGATTCCACAAAGCTGCAAAAAAAAGAGAGTGATATGGTTATTTATTAGATCAATCATTGATACTGGAGCTTGAGCATATGCACAAACTGTCAGCCCCTACTGGCTGGGGCACAATCACATGGATATGAGCTCATTTGTATACAAGACATACCTGCTTCCAGGAGTGAGCAGCACTTCTGGGATACAGGATGTGGGAGGGTGGTGTGTAGCTGTTTGTATTCTTAAAGTGTGTGTGTGTGTGTGAGACTCACAGTGCAGGTTTTAATGACTGATGCTCAGTGAGAAGATTACATAAGGTTTGGGGGTGGGGGGTGGGCTGGGTTACAGGGAGGGTGAACAGAACTCAGTAGGGATTCCACAAAGCTGAAAAAAAAAAGAGAGTGATATGGTTATTTATTAGATCAATCATTGATACTGGAGTTTGAGCACATGCACAAACTGTCAGCCCTCTACTGGCTGGGGCACAATCACACATGGATATGAGCTCATTTGTATGTCAAAGACATACCCGCTTCCAGGGAGTGAGCAGCACTTCTCTGGGACAGGATGTGGGAGGGTGTGGTGTGTAGCTGTTTTTTCCATTCTTAAAAGTGTGTGTGTGTGTGTGTGTGGAGACTCACAAAGGCAGGTTTTAATGACTGATGCTTCAGTGAGAAGATTACATAAGGTTTGATTGATTGGAGGTGTCTCTGTCACTCTTCATCCAATAAAGCCTGAAGATTAATGACTTAATATATCGACCCAGTTTGTCTGTCTGTCTGTCTGTCATTCAGGCGGCAATTCTCTTTCATCACCTGCTTTGAAATCTGAGCATTCTCAAGACTGTTCATCTATCCATTTTTTCATCCAGTCATCCTTATATATGTTGGGAGGTGTGGGCAAGGACATCTGATGACAGGTTAAATCATCTGTGTGCTGAATTTATCCTTTAACATCATCGATTTCTAGACACCACTTTATTAGAGCAGTTACAGCACTGTTGTAGCTGGGAAGGACTGCATCTAATAACAGCTCGCTGCTTGATAAAAAGAATTCCCTATCAACTCCATAAGTGTCAAAGGAGACACATGGGTGTCTACACTCTTCCATGGCCAACAGAGGGCGCTTTCAGCAACAGTGACCTCAGTGTGAGGAAATACCGGTTCCAAATTAGGACATTTGGGACAATTGTTCACCCTTGCTTTTTCAGTGTGTTTGCATCTCTTAACATAAATTTTACCCTCTGAGCCTGGTCTGTGACTGGGTTGTGGCAGTTTTTCTAGTTTAATGGATTTAACTGATTATGCATTCATCTAGAAAACAAAGCTTTGCGATGTCAGCAAGCTAACATGCTCATATTAACGTTTGCTAACATGCTGATGTTTAGCAGATGTAATATTTATCATGTTCACCATTTTATTTTAGCCTTTTAGCAGCTGAGGCCAATGGAAATGTTATTAGTTTAATTTAAAGTATTAGACAAATTGAAATTTATCCTGAGGGGGACGTAAATGTCTGTACTTTATTGCATGGGAAACTATCCAACAATTGAGGCTTTTAAATATCTGGTTTGAGTTCAACCTGGGACATTTGTTGCATACCACTCCCCTTCCCACTCTCCCCATTTCCTGTCATCTTTCTGCTGTCCAACTCAAAAAGAAAGAAAATTGAAAAAGCACAAATATCAACTTCATAGTGGCGCCAGGGGAAATGTCAGGGGATCATCAAAGTTGTTATGATTCATCCTCTGGCCATTTTGGATATCTGTACCACACTTAAGGGTAATCCAGTGAATAGTTGACGAGATATTTCAGTCTGGACCAGAGTCATCAACCAACAGAATAAGTGACATTGCCATCTCAGTCAGGCTAAAAATATATGCAACAGTTTAAACATGAATGGCATGTATCCATCATACAGAATAGTTTACTATAAAAAAAACATGACATCCACAGCTGCGTTTTAAGGGAAGTAAACAATTTCAGTTTTTTTTCTATATTTTGCCATAGAAAAAAGAGAGGAGGGGAGAGTCCGCGAAGAACAATCTGAAAAAAAACAAACAAAAAACATAGCTATCACTCAAGACAAGCCAGAGATTGTTGTTTGCATTGAAAGCAAGGCTGGAAATGAGTGGTTGTTCTGCTGCTGCTGGTCATGCTAAGCTCCCATCACTGCAGCCATGACAAATGTCAGTCCTTATTTAGAAGCTGTTAACCTTTTGTGGAAACATTTCACATCCATTTTGAAAAGAACAACCATTATTCACTTTATTTATTCATGAGAGTCCCTGCACTCCTCCACACCATCCAAGGACAGTAATGCATCTGAGGAGGTGTATTCATTTTGGCCTGACATACAGTACGGGCGTCTTGGTATTAACGGTCATCGTGTATCTCTAATGTGACTAAATGACAGTTGCATTACACCCTGTGTTGCATGAGACAAAGTCACAGAAACCTTTTCAATTTGTTTCTTTTTGAAGTTAATGTATTATTGTAGTAATGTTATACTGATCATATTTTTTTTTACTTAATCAACTGGCTTTAACCAATCTAAATAATTGTGGCATTTCCGACACAATTTATCACAGAGATGGAGGATTTATAAATTGTTATATTAAAACTCGACAACATTTAAGCCAGCCATCTATGAAGGTCATCTGACTGTAAATAAATGCATTTTTACCCATAAGAGACTTTTCGTCAGGTAAACAATATTTACACTATGTGTTTTTTCCCCGTCAGTTGCCCTTTAAAATGCAGAGTGCTCTCAGTAGGTCTAAGGATTCTCTTGTGAAACAAAGCAGCATCTAGAACGCTGCACAGAACTGATTATCTGTGCAATAACAACATGTGCAACAGTACTACTACAACCAGTAATAGTAATAATATTGTTAATCTACATCTTCTGATGATTTCCCAGAAGTCTGAAGAATGTGGAAGAGCATAATCAATGGACACTGATGAAACAGCTGTGTCCCTGATTCCTTCACATGCCTTTGTTTGTCATGATGTGTCACTGCTTCTCCCTCAAGCCAAGGGACCCCTGAGAGTTCATTTGAGTGGACCATTGACCTTTGATCATTCCTTTCTCCGTAGGGAACTTGGATTATCGCTCAGTCACCCCCATGGCTGATTAGCCCTGCACCTGCTCTGTTGTTCTGTACATTGTAAATAATGATACACTTTCTGTGCTGTGCTTTATTGTGATATTAGTACTTAACAGGTGTTGTAAGACAGTATCTGGCTTATAGTGTGAGGAGAAATGGATAGCAGATGTATGTCTTGTTTCCATAATAGCAGACCTTTTGTTTCACGTACTTGTTGCTTGCTTGTGTTGAGAGTGGCTCCATACCCCCATTAAATCAGGAGAGTTTCAGTTTGCAAACGTTAGTCCTGGTGTTCCAGCAGGGACAGTCTTTGTCCAGATAATTAGGTTTGATTAATGTTCTGGATGGAAACACACTCTCTGTTTGTACCCCTCCCTCTCATTAGTGTGGAGGGCAAACAGAGACATTGTCTATAGCATGCTTTTTAAAGGAAGTTCAGTGTGTTCGTTTTGACCAAATTTTTAAAATGAATTGTTTTTCCTTTGTCATCTGGTCAGCCTATTTACATCTGATTTCAAATGGTAGTTTGTTGTGGATTATTTAACAATACTCAGTTCACACCTACCCCACCTTTGTTGTTGTTTGAAGGACCCAGCCTCCTACAGAGAATCAGCAATCATGGAGGCCCAATCAGGTTGTCCTAGGTTTGTGTCTTGTCCTTGGTTGCTGCTTGTACTTTGTGTCTCCCTTCAGGTCCAGGTAGGTACTTCTTCCCAGTACAACTGTGTACATTTTCCCTCCTTATTTGTCCTGTCCAAAGAGCCCAGTTGTGACATGTGTCATGTTGTAGAGTTACAATAGGAACCTCATAATAATTTCTTTACAGTCCTGAGGCACTGAAGGTATGATCAACATTATTATTCAACCCTCAGAAAACTGACGCTGTCCTCTGCACATTCATATATAGATATTTGTCGCTGTCATGTTGATCACATTCAAAAAACACTTTTGAGTAGAAAGGTAGAGTGTACCGAACATGCCAAGTCTGTAAAGAAGGTGAAGTGAGAGACAAAAACAATCTGAGGTTTTAACAAAGCAGCTGATGTATGACAGTCTTTTTCAATTAGCTTCACAATCACGTCGTCTGTCACAATGACACCTACACCATCTCCTGTTCCCCCTCCCAAGCTTCACACTCTCTCCCCACTGAGGCTCTGTATTAATTATAGAACTTTCCAGAACGTGTCATGCAACACCTCTCCACTAGCTGCCCTCACTGAGTTTCCTGCTCCAGCCAGATACCTGATCCAGTCACCCGCCTGTTCTACTGTCCCTGATTCTCTTATCAGCCTCCCAGTATGCAGTATATACAGAGGCCGGTTTCAGTACCTGTTTGCCAGATTGTCTGGTGCCACAGCCTGTTATCTGTCTGACTCCTGCCTGTTGTCTGTGTCCGGTCTCTCCTGCCTGCCTTGCTTTATCACCTGCCTGTTCTGCCTGTTGATATCCGATTTAGTGAATTGTATTTTCCTAACTGCTCAGTCTCTGTGTCTGCTTTTGTTCACGCTTTACCAAACAGAAGTGTTTCAGTTTCTGTATTTATTGGATGTGTCTGTATTTATCGGGTATATATACTGTGAGAATCGCAATCCCCCTCATAATCATTGGCTTTGAAGTGTTGACATGTGCAAGTAGAAGGGTACCTGCAATCTCTTCCAATTGACAGGACTGCAACATTTAATTTTGTTGTTTTTGCACTGCTAGCAGTGTGGCTTAAAGATTGATGGTAGCAGTAGTTCAGTCGATGCTTTCGTCTCCCTGTCAAACACATGACATCCTGATATATCTTAGTTTGTTGTGGATATCTGTACATGTATCCCACAGAATGAATCCATATGTTTTTGGTGACTTCAGGCTTATCCTGGTACCACTACAGGCCAAATTATGCACAGGAAATATTAAGTTTAAGCATTGCCATGAAATGCACTGATCACACTGCCAAAAGGACAGACATATTTCATTTTAATCATCTGCGTTCATGTGTGCACATATGTGTAACTAAAATAGTTTAATCTGTAACTATGACAGAGTTGAGCTAATGTCACAGTTGAGGAAAGTCATGTCATCAAATACGGTGAAAGTTGATGGCAAGATAATGAAATAAATGCATTTCTGGATCATGCTAAAACATCCCTATAATTAAAGGCTTATAAACGGAGCATATGTGTGAACTGAGATCTATATGTGTGAGTTTGACACTGTCAGTTCCACAGATACATGAAATATGAGTCAGTCAGTGACAAGGATCCAGTTATAACAAGCCAGTTTATTCAGGAGACAAACAGTACAATTTTTTTAATTCATTCTCCATCTCCTTGTTTCTTTTTCATTGTCATTGTCACTCTATCCTCACACCTCCTCTTCCACCCACCGCTGGGCCTTACTGGAAAAGTCCCATGAGTCTACGGTGTTGACGTCACCTCCTCATTATATCAGTGGTTGTCCAACAGAGGGACTTGTTCCTGTACCACCAAACAAAAGCCTTGTGTCTATCTGCTGGCAAAATGAACCTTTCAGGCCCCACAGAAAACCCAACTATTCATTAATGCGTGACTCATTCATCCCTATAGTGTGTTCACATTAACCCAGGGTTCCATCCTGTTGGATTAAAAACGGCACCAGAGTGTGATTTGATTCTCTTTCACTCCATTTAATGGCAGTGATTCAACAATCAAGTCAAAACATCCAGTCTGTCATCTGTGCTCAAGTGTGAGTCATGATAGAACTAATAATAAGATATGCTTTTACCCACAGTAGGTTAAAAGTTTTATTTTGTTCTTCAATTATTTGCTGCTTTTGAATCAAATAGTTCTACTCTAATTAAGAGCAGATAAATGGACTGTTCCAGACAAGCTGGAATGAGCTTTATAAAGTTTTGCATTAGCGCAAAATGCACAAATTATCATTTCTAGGAAGTGGGGTGGCATGGTGGTGCAGTGGTTAGCACTGTCGCCTCACAGCAAGAAGGTTCCAAGTTCGTAACCTGCACGTGTGGAGTTTGCATGTTCTCCCTGTGTGGAGAAACTGTCTTTGAAGGTTAGGTTAATTGGTGACTACAAATTGCCCTAGAGTATGAATGGTTGTTTGTCTCTATATGTCAGCCCTGTGATAGACTGGTTATCTGTCCAGGGTATACCCCATCTCTCACCCAGTGTCAACTGAGATTGCCTACAGCCCCCTGCAACCCTTTAGGATTAGTGGCATAGATAATGGATGGATAGATTTCTGGGAAATGTTGATTATAATTTCTTTTTTTTAAAAACAATCTTGGGGACATTTCACTTACACACTGTGCCACATCTATCTTTGCTCATTCAGATCTCCAACAGAGGTTCCTGACAAAAAACCCCCAACAATTATTGAGCCTCATATTTCAAGATAAATGACCATCTCTAGATATGTCTTAATTATCTGCAGCCACTCGAATCACCATCAGACTCACCACATTCTGTCCAACTTATGGAAAATGGTGTTTTTTAAAAGCCACATTAGACGTTGATATTAGATCAAAATATCACAATCTCTATCCTGACAAATTGTGATAAACTACTCAACTGCTAAGAAAGGTTATTATTTCATGGCTGAGATCTTGGATATTAGTATTATTATGACCGATTTTGAATGATGGTCTTCTCCTTGGTGAAGAGAACCTGCAAGTTTCATGCTGGATGTCAATATGTACATAAGCTTACACATTAAGCAGAAAGTGCTTCAAATGGTTTCAGCTCTCTGCTGCCCAGTGATGTTAATGGTTGGCAGAAAGCAGGGAAAATTGCTTGAATTATGCTATGCTCACTGATTATGCAGACACTTTATATTTATTATATATTTCACATGATGTCTTAGAAATACTACTGACACACAGCCTATTTGCTGATGCCTGACATTATAGGAAAATATAAATTAAATAAGTTGAATGGTCCGTCATCTCATCTGAGAAGATTTAACATTTCAGCCATGTCCCTGCCTTGCTATGCCCTGAAAATGTGTTGTGTACTTGACTCTGTGTCACATGATTAGATTTATAATCCGTTAACTGATTTATAACGCATGCTTGGGAGGTGACAAGGTAATATATTGTGATTGTGGTGCTGGATCAAGGTCACAGCTGGCTATTGCATCCTCACTGTGCCCTGCTGGTTCTCACAGGTCATGAGCTGTTTGTGGTAATCTAGTCAAGGTCACAGCTGTAAAAATCCAATCTTTAATTCGAAATGTGTCATTCCATTTGACTATAAAAATGAGAGAATGAAGCCACACATTTATAGCACCAGGCATATTGTACAATTAGTTTTCTAAAGGTAAATCAGGCATTGTCATGTTGTATTTCTAAAGGAAGAGAGGCAAAAGATGAGAGGAGGCCAGTGGACACCTCCTATCACAGGAAAAAGTAAAGATTTGTGGAATATTTGATATAATTTATACATATACATATACATTTACACATATACATCCTTTGAATGTCCTTGATACCAGGATCAACTCAGGCTTTAACTCTACTTGTCAGCTATACAAGATCTTATGAGTGTGGGGGCATTCTTTCATGAAGAAAAAAAAAATCTCTAGTTGTGTGGATGCCACTGATGATAGTATATAATATATACAGCATCTGTCTGACTATGTATCAGCAGGCTACAACATTTTGGATGACATCTTGTTTCTCGTGTAATTTACAATGCCCACACTCTCTAAAAAGAAAAAACATAACATAACCATAAAAAAGTATTAACATTATCCGTTTTCACATTGTATTCTGCAGTGCCACCCAGCAGGATTAGATAGGCACAGTGGGGATGTTCCTCAGCAGACAAAGAAAGAGAAGAGGGATAGATCGATGGATCTTGTCCCTTTTTGTCCTTGCTCTCATGCTGTCTGGCTCTCTATGTTTGTTAAGAGTGGGGGAATGGATGACATTTTCTGCTAATTGCATATCTGACTCTGTTTTATGATTCTGTATTTATAACTGTGAGAAAAGAGACAATGAGATTGTTTTTATTAGCAGAACGTCGAAGAATTATCACAATATCTCAGAATATAATTGAAATAACAAAAAAGTCAGGCCATTATCAAGTAAATCTATAATGTAAATGAGACATTTTCAAATAAAAGTTAACTGTTGCTGCATTATTTTCCCCAAACTAGCAGCTGACAGTGAACAATTGTCCACAATGGCCCTCAAATTTGATGGGATTTTCTGGTCTGTCTGTCCACCACAGAAAATGCAGCTTTTTGAAACACATTTTTCACACAGAGATACACATGAAAATAGGAGCTCACATCGGGAAAGTAAAGCTTTCTAAAGACAAAAGTCAACATGTTTTTCAATTCTCGTCTATAAAATGAATCTCGTTTGATCACTTTATACACTGACCCTGAGAAACAAGCTTCCAGGCTACAGACATTTTCACAATGCCTCATGGTCGTGGTGTCAGATAACTGCATGAGTGCAAAAATGACTTTTGATTGAGAATGTCAGTGCAGCAGCTCAGGAATTGCAGTAAGAAATGAGGTGTGTTTCAAATATGCAGTTCTTTTAACAACAGAGAGATGTCAATGAGACCTCCTGTGGTTTCTGAATGGCTGCACTCGAAAGCAACAGAAGACAGGATCTTTACCATGACAACCAAATAGAGTTGCCTTCGTCAAAATAATGCAGGATGTTTCCCTTACTAATTTCCAATGCATGTGAAACAAGTGACCATTACCACAAAATAATAAATTGTGCAGATCTATTTCTAAGATCTGTTGGTGAAATGCTGAGCGGTTGGTAGCTGTGATGGTGGTGTGTTGTCTTAAACACTACAACACAACACAGTACCAGTGAATTATGCTGTGTTTGTTTACTTCCCAACACAGTATTTGATCACTGAACATTCAATAAATGAATATTAAAAATATTTTTTTCCATAATTCATGCAATCGTTGTTTGTTTGTCTGACCAAACAAATAGTTCTGTTCATGTACTGTTTCTTTGGCAAAATTCCTAGCACAAAGATGAGGAGATGAGAAAGTCTTATTCTTTCACACATCTTGACACTTATTTAAATGTACCATAGTTACCACAAGGAAATGCTACTGGGTCCCTGGACTCACTGCAACTCTCACTATCTCTTCCGTTAAAGGTTTTTGTTTGCTTGGGGGTAATGAGTAACTGCTCTGCACTAGCTTGTAATAAGAAACATACCATCTGCACCTTTCTCTCTATCTAACAGGGTTTTAACAGCTTTGAAATAAGAAATGAATCTTAACCCTAAAGTAAAAAAAGGAAAGTGGTCATTACTTGTCTTTGTCTTTTGGTCAGTAATGAATCTGGAAAATCAGGCGTGCGTTTACTAGCTCATTTATATGGAAATTAACAGTCCCTGAAGGATCAGTCCGACTTCTCAGGCCCTTACTTCCTCCACCTTGACTCAATTACCAGTGGTCCTACAGACAGGAATGAATTCTTAATTGGAAATTGATTAAAAAACAACTTTTTGTGGCTTCACTTTGCTTCTAAACTCTGCTCCTGTGCACACTTATCAAATCAGCCAGCAGGTATTAATTGGGCCAAAGTGACTTACAGGTACGTGGGTGGTCTGAGTCTGTGTTAATCAGCTCAGTTGGAGGCAGGACTGAGGAGTATCTGTAGGGTGCATGGAAGTAATTATAAAAGTTATCTGGATAAGAATGTGTGTTTTCATTTACAACTGGCAGAAATGTTTCCTTTTTTAATGAAAATCCCTCACATTTCAATTACAAGCTGGATATTACTAATTTTCAAATAACTGCTAGATCACAAAGGCTTCCACGTGTAATCAGCTCTAAACACTTGTATAAGGCAGTGTGCTGAAATGTGCATGTGTGCAGTGTGATGCACCTGATCTCCCTGCATCTCCCTCTGACACCTTCTCCAATGAATGCATTTGACAAATTGAAAATTGCATGCAGATATGGATGAAAGAAATGAAAAATATGAGTAAATAAAAGCAAACTTTTTTCAGACTTTATTCACTCATACTAAAAGTATGAGTCATACTATGACTGAATAAAACGTATGGAATGCAATCAATTTTGAAAGCATTTTAATCAATTTTATTTTGTCGTTTTTATTCAAAACTTGTAGACCACTGAGTACTGCCCTGTGAACAATTTCCAACACACTTCCTTTCCTTCCTGTCTCACCTTGTTTTTGCTGTTGTCTCCTGTTTGATCTCTCTTTAATTAAGTAAGAATCCTTTGAAGACCCTGTTACCAGACTTAAAAGCAGCATCCTTAAAAAAAAAAAATCTTAAAGTAGTCAGATATAAATATAATCAGTACAGGAATCAGTTCATAAAGCACCCACCATGTTGTGGAGTACACAGGTGTACATCTGTTATCAATGTACATAAATCATATTGCTTTCAGTATTTGAGCTGCCATACTCTGCTATACTGTCTGATTTCATCTGCATTTTTGTCTTTATCTTTTTCACTGTAGCATAAGTAATTTTTGTCTTTAATGAGATTTTTTATTTTTTTTTTATTTTTAAGTGCTCTGCACCCACTCTACTTATCAGACCAAAGAGATCAGTCAAGATCAAATACCTTCACTTCAAAGATGAGAGGTTCATAAACTCATGATTTCCTACTACAAATATTATGTCCTCAGTCAGTAAGGAGATAATCTCAAAACATCCTGTCACAGGTGAATGAAGTATTGATTACACACCTAGTGTAGTGTGGACTGTTTGATTTCTTTATGATAGGATGGTGGACAGTCATCAATTTAGCTATCAGAGCATTTGATGCTGAGCTTTCCATTTCTGACACCAGTTATATGTAATTAATATTGTAGTTACAACATCGAGACGACGTTACCTCACAGAGTCATTTCCATTTGATACTGTGTCATACTACTTTTTACTGCGTTTATCTGAGGCTTGTAGGTACTAGATACTTTACAGATAAAGATTTTGAGCTTATAAACACAATGAATTGCTACAATAAGAAAGTACCCAATTTGAGGTACTTTGACTTTAGCACCACCCAGACAACATTAAAATGCTTCACACAGGTTAAGACATCAATAATTTAAAGCCACAATCTGTGATCCAAATGTAAACCAAAGGTCAGCCCTGCCCACCATCAAAAATTTAAAACAGAGGTGGAACATGCTATCACTCTCATATCACAAATTGATTGACAAGTCTTTTGATACAGTGATGAACACTCAACAACAACTAAATGTTATATGATGCTGTTAAAGTTTACTGTATGTTTGTAAATGCAGCAGGACAATGGGGGTATATCTCTTGAGGCAGAGTTGTTGGGATGACCTGCAGTGCTCTCAGTATGATTAAATATGTTGTAAATAGTTGATGATATTAATGCTACATTCCATTTACTCTCTTTCTACTCACACTTGAGCCACATGGACAGAAACCTTCTTCCAAATGGGAATTTTTGGGTTATGGTCTACCTTACAAACAGCTTAAAAACAATAGTAGAGCTTGGTAAATGTTTAATTAATTTATCAACCCTTTAATGAAGTTTGTGTTTGTTGCTCGGGCAGTTGATAGGCTTTCTGTGCATGTTAGCTTCTAGGGGTACACTGCTCTCAGTACCCGTATCCATCTGGACTCTGAGTTTCTCTGTTTTTCCTGATGATGGCACTAAATGAAGAGTTAATTTTATTTGCTTGCTTTTTTAAATCAGAAACACCGACTAGCTATTCCTCTTCTTTCAGCTGTAGTTTTTTGTAGTGTGTTTAGGTGCAACTTATTTCAGAAAATGTGACTGCCTCACATGTTCTATGCAAAATGTTTATTCACACGCTCTCCATTGGCACAAACATTTAGATTTTACTTTGGTGCGTCGGTGAACAAAGGGTTACCTGCAGCCTTGGCTGTCTCTCATGTACAATTACCCAACAGCATGGCCTTAATCAGTAGTCATTTTTCTACTGTATTTGATCTTTTGTGTGTGTGTGTGTGTGTGTGTGTGTGTGTGTAAGTAGGCAGGTGGGTGTGTTTGCATCAATTCATTCTGAGCTCAGTTAGGTTGAGATTTTAATTACATCTTTCTTGAAAAACAATCAACCCTAGCAAACGACTGACTGACTGCATTCCCATGATAGAGGTCAACCATTGTTAAAACTTGCCATTTATCCTCAATCAGTGGTGATCAATTATCATAGTGGCCTTTAAATATTCTTTATCATCTGATTGCATCCACACATCTTGCTGAACATAAAAGAAAAGAGGAAACAGAGTACCAGACATTTTGTAAGTGAGAAGTGACAACAAACTTACAACAGCAGTTTTCTATAAAATCTGTCTTCTCCTTTAAAAATACTGAATACCCAGCTGTTTTGTTTTTTTATTTCAGTTTTATTTTTTCTCTCAGTGTCAAACATTATCTCTACCATAAATTAGCAAGTAGCCCATCTACTGTGATACTATCCAAACAAAGCTCTTTGTGGAAAAAGCCACATTGCACCACAGTCTTTTGAACAAGATACAAATATCAAGTTTTACTTTCTGTATTTGTGTCCTTTCCCCGCTACTTAGGTGTTGTAAAATAGCATAAACACAGCACACTATGGAAACAAATGTGTCTTTTCATCCTTCAGTACACAACATTAAACTGTGATGAAAGAACTGCTTTCGAGGGCAGCTTATTGTAAAGTTATGAGCTACAAAACCCCCTGGAGGTCGAGTCCTTGTGTATTGAGAAACAAGTGATCAATTTGTCTGGTGCATTTGTGTAGTCACGTGAGCCCCTCTACACCCTTTGGCTGGCTTCGCCATTCCACTGCCTTGTCACCATAGAGAAAACTGTACCATGTATCTAAATAAACCTTTTGAAAGGACCATACCACTATTTTCAGTTTAGTCCATTTTAGAGGTACTTATTGTACTAATAAATTCCAATTCATTATATTCTTGGGCTTGATAGCTACAGAACACTTTTTGACTATCAAAACCCATATTCAACCAACGGTCTGTTTCATTTATTCTTTTCAAGCTCTGCCCGAATGGATCTATCCATCAGCACACTGAAATGACTGAGCTGAGATTGAGCAAAGAGAACTTCAAAGTTTGATAAATGTGTTTAAAAACTGAATGACTTGGTCTCAGTGGAGTCATTGTGTGCCTTGAGTTGCCACCTTATGCCATCAGGAAGGCTCGCATGGTAGAAACATTAATCAAATGACCCAACCTCCAAGATCAACACTCAACAGTTCTTGAAGCCAGTATGCATCGCGATATCTGCAGAGCATGCAGCTTTTTCAGCACTCCAGATAGCACTAGTGATACAAACCACAATGTGTAGTCTTTTTATTATACGGTCCAGACTGGAGAATAGTGACAGATAGACCATGTGTGCTGTGCCTGACCCATAACATCAAGTGTCGCCAGGGGCAGAGAAGCTGGTGATGTAAGTGCTTATGTGCAATATCACTCGTCCTGGAACATTCAGATAGGTCATTATGGTTATTAATTTCTTGAATGTAACAAAAATTTTAATACTTAGAGTATTTCTTTTTTTTCATTATACTACCTTCTTTTAATGGCGATTAGTTGGATTTAACATTGTTTCTACTATTAGTGGGCTCATTAATCGAGAGTCTCTGCATCATCAGCTTTATTCCTTTACCTAATTGAAATTCTTTATCATTTTCTATTCACTTGACTTCAGATATTTTGCCATCCATAATTAAAATGTAAGAATGGCCAAATCAATTCTATGTTTTCTGTGTTTGATTTCACAACATTGGGTATAAATACTCTTGGTTGTTGACTATCCCAAGTTGCCAGAACAGTTCTTATTGGCAACTGCAGCACCAAGTTAACTACAATTTAACTTTGGATAGCACTTAAATTAAACTGCGGATGGAGTACATGTTAAGCCAGTTTCAAGTCTCATCTTAATGATGATTTTCATGCTGTTTGAAATGAGTAGAAACGAAAGACCGCTTCATCGGTGGGGCTAAATCAAACGCACTAAAGTACATTTCACATGGTAAATAGATCAAACACAAAACCAAGGTTTAGTCCACTAATGTGAAACTACTTAAAAACACTGAACCACCAGCAAAGATGATTTTACCAAAATGAAAAGTAATTTAGTGCTTACCTTGTTTCATTAAAATTCTGTAGTAAAATGTTGGTTGCTTTTCAATGCTGGGACATTTTTTATACTTACGCAAGCAAGTGATTTCCTCATTACATTTCTTCAAAGTAAGTGTTATTTATCTATTGTAATGAAATGCACAAAAAATCAGTGTGGCCTGAATAATTTCTGTGCAGCTGTTCTAGGATAAGATGCTTAGATCAACCTTGAACAAATCTACAGTCCCTGCTCTAGTTACAGAATATAAAGATCATGCAATACCTTAAAAAATAGTATATTAAAATCCAGAAAAGATAGGCTGGAGACAACATGATGTGGTGATGGATTTTTTGTTTTTGTTTAGAGAAGTTTAGACTTTTTGCTGGTTGTGGTACTGATTCTGACGTGATATTAGTCTACAACCTGTTGATGGAGAGACTTTCAACGAACTGGCAGGAAATTAACATCTGCAAATGGAGTCAATTAACAAAAACAGCACTCAGCACTCATAAACATTTAGATATTTCAGTGCTTGATTGTCCTCTCAGACCTTCTTTAATTGTTGTGTTTGATGCATTGTTCTCATAGGTATGAGGAGAATAATTCATTAATTTCTGGAATTTATTTGAAAGGTGAACTTTCCTTTATTTCCGTTTCCCCTGTTTTTCCTCCCTTCAATGCTGTTGGAGTTGTTTGTTTGTTTGTTTTGCAGTTTGTTTTGTTCTGTTTTTAATTAGACATTTCACCTAACTGGTGAGGAGGGCGGGGAGGAGAGAGAGAGAGAGAGAGAGAGAGACGGTGGTGGGGCGGACTGGCTGGTTATGGCTTTTTCAGCACTGCGGACAGCTCCAGTCTCGACTGCAGGGAAGCGACGCTGAAAACACAGCTGGATGGTATACAAACTGATAATAATAAACCGACCCACATCGACCTATAGACTATCCTCCAGTTCACACCGCATCTTCTTCCCCTTCTTCTCGATGCTTGAGGTGTCTCCGTGTTTTTTTCGGCTCGACTGTAATCGCATTGTTTATGCGTCTTCAATCTGTTTCTGCTGCCTTCCTGTTACCGGCAACCACGGTGCAGGAGAGTACTTTTGTGGAGGGGGTGGGGGTTGTGGATTGACCTCCTCCAAGTTTTTTTTTTAATCTTCTTCCTCCCACCCCGATCTATTCACTTGTTCAAACGTCGCCGCTAGGTGCCTTGATTGTTTAGGTGGGATTTCCTCAAAGCCCATGTAGACAAGTACTATGATGCAGAAGGAAGATGAAGCTGAGTGGTTTGTGCAGCTGCTGGGTGCATACTCCTTGAGATGAGATATGACCTGCATCTGCACATTGGCTGTAACTCTCATACTCTCAGGAGTGACTGACGCATTCTTTCTTCTTCACCTTTTTTTTTCTCAGGACAACAGAGCCAGAGAGCAAGATGAGGTGCCCTATGACTTTTAAATTGCACCCAGAGAGAAAGAGAGTGGGTCCTTTAGGCTCATCATGCAGGAGGCGATGCTTTTCTTCTTCAGCGCTCAATCGAGTTGGGATCTGAGAGTAACTGCAAACCTGGGAAAACAAAGAAAGCAGAGGGTCTTTTCTCTTCCACCCTAAACCTGAAATATATAAAAGCACGGTAGAAATGAAGAAGTTTCGAAGGTGTTGGACGGTCACCTCTTTCGCCGGGAGGACTATCGGATCCCCATCGTGCGGCAGCGCAGAATTCCCACAGTGGTTAACTCCAAGGAAATCGACGTCCAAGAGAGACGCTAGTGTCGGAAAAACTTCTAGCTGTGTAAGGTGGGTAGATATGCTTTATTCAGTCTTAGGGGCCCCACATCCGGAGTGAAGAGCGAGGTCCAGAGCTGGCAAGGCATGTAAACATCTGCAGCCCCAGTGCTGTGCTTGCACCACAACTTTGATCGCTTATAGAAGCCTGTAGACAACACTGTCTGCAGAAGGGGTCGTAAAAGTTAAATCTGAGGAGTTCAGTCGTTAACCGTCAATTTGTTCCGTTTGTGTTGAAAGTTCAGCACCACGGGCAGCTCCTGGTTCCTCGGTCTCCTGATACTGACAGCAATTTAGGAGCAGCAGATGAAGCTTCTATTCTCATAAGCCTCGGCCTTTTTGTTTCAGGGCCTTAATGGCAGAATTCCATTAGTTCCCATTGTCATCTGCTATGTAAAGCCCGCCCTGGTGATGCGTGTAATAGCTGGTGAAGCTGGCGCGCGTGTGCAGTGCTTTTTTGGGTACACCCATTCCCACCAGTATGCAGTATAGCTACAGATAATGGCGCCCTGTCATCAGCATGCTGTGCAGGCTGCAGCCTACACACATGTGATACAAACAAATCCAAAGGAAGTCAATGAATAGCCTCCCGTTGCATCAGCAAGCAGGGCACGAATGGTGTAGAGCGATGATAACTGGTGTCCCTCCCTGTATTAAAAAAGCAGCAGCCAGCTGGAGGGACCCTGCAATACTGGGCTTGGCTGATGCTTTCACTGAGAAGGAGTGGAGAGAACGGGTTGAGGATGTTGGTGGTGGGAGTGGAGGTGTGGTTGGTATTTATAGAAGCCACTGCTGCCCATTGCGGGCCCTTTTTCTGATGATTTTATTGACTGCATGATTATTCCTCACTGTTAAAGAAACGGGGTACATTTTGGATATGGCTGTGACTAATTCATTGAGAACCCAAGAATCGGGTTGTTTTGCAGCAGAGCTATACATTATTAAAAGTGAGTGACATCATTGGGATTAAAATGTCTCTATATCTCTGCATAGAGAGGCTGGGGAGGCGGAGGAGGAGGTTGATCTCTACAAGTTGAAAAGGATGCTGTGGTATACAGGTAGCAGGGAGAAAGTACTGAAAAGAACAGCATGATTGTTTTATTCCATGCAGGAAGCTGGAAGCCGTTGTCTCAGTGAGTGGGCTTAATGCATGGTTGTTTTGAATGAATCTCGTGAAAAAGCCATGAATGTACCATCATCACCACATTTCTTCAGTGCGTCTTTTTAATTTTTTGTCTTTTTTTTGAGTTTGTGTAGGTGCAGGTTGTATGTCTGTATGCCTTGAGTGTGTGCGTGTGTGAAAGCAAGTAAGAGACAGCCACAGAGGGAGAAAGAGAGGGAGGAAGAGACAGTGTAGCTGCACCAATTACGTCTGTCAACCCAGACAGGACTCAAGGTGGGATTCAGAGGTTGAGTGAGTGTGATCGATCCATTATATTGTAACATTTTAGACACTACCAGTTATTCTTTGCTGAAGGCATGTTTCAGGCTTAACCTAACCTAACCCCTAACCCTGTAAATCACATGCTTGGTAACAATATTCACCTGAGGTATGGACATTAAAACATGTTTAAAAACTTTGAAAGCCTATCTGAGAGTAAAAGTTGAATAAAGTCAGTATTCTGACAAGTGGATGCGTGACTGTGCAAAAGAAGCATCCCTTGTTATTGTCTCTAACCATCTAACAAGGATACTGCTCTCTCATGTGATGCCGGGCAGAGTGTGGGATGCTGACGTGCACGCACAGAGACCTTAAGAACCCTGTTCTGAACAAAAAGCTGGTAAAGAAGATTAGATATGTGTTTCATCAGCTGGAAGAACATGAATAAGTTTTCGTCAATGTAAACCATATGCACAGCCTCCAAAAACATTAATAACACACACTTATGACACTGACACTGACACTGATCCTTATGGCACTTATGACACTCTCTAATGGGGCTATAATTCTGTGTGCTGGTGCAGTATGCGTGGGAGTGTTTGGCATCTTGGCTAACATTTCAAAGTTAGTCATGACTTCTGTCCTCACTGTGCAGTGTGGGAAGATACAGCAACTCATTTTGTTTGGATTATACAGTTCTTTGTGTTTATAGTTAATAGGAAGGTGCTGTGGAACAATGAGATGGAGCAGCAAAGGGGGGTGGGGGTGGGGGGGGGTGAAAGTTTCCCAAGTGACAGAGTCTCGTTGAATCTATAGGCTCATTTCTGTGAACAGCAAAATGAGTTTGTCATCTCTCGGAGTCATGGAGACAGAGATGAAGGAGGGAAAGAGATTGGAATGATTTGCTTTTGTTGGATGGTACTTGAATGAGTTGATCTGAATGATTCAATAAGAAGGTATTTATGAAAATGACCAGCAACCCTTATATTGTTGTTATTTTACTTGCAACCATATACTGATGCAACTCTATCCCTCTGTCAGTGCACTCCTGACCATATGAGTGTCGTGTTGGTGTTATGATGTAATGGAAGTAAAAACAGGGGCAGAAGGAAAGCAGGAGGCTAAATCATGGTTATGGGGCTTCACATTTACTGACTTGCTTTTTCTCTCAGACAAGAATTCAGGCTACAAACAGCACTTTCTTTTAGCTATCAGTGAACAAATCCCACAAAGTCATGCACAAATATTTTACTAAAACACACCATTGTGTGTTGAGTTTGCAATAAGTGCAAAGCCACATCTTTTCAAGCTCAAAAATAGAGGTAGTACTTAGACAAAACTCTTCAAACATTCATGTCACACAGCCGATCAAAACACACAAAAAAGAATAGAATAGATATATAGAAACAGCACTTTCCCTTTGGCTAAAACTACAGTCCTGCAACCCAAACACAGGGAGAGGAAAAATGGGTGAATGTTCTCTCCATTAGTTTACCAAAAGCACTTAGTTGACACAAGTTTGTGAACTACAGTGCTGTGCAAACGGTTTAGGCACTTAGATGTTTAGAGTCTTATCCATAATGCAGTAGCATCAGGGAGGTGTCTGATTGGCCACAAACTCATTTTGCAGCATGACAACAACCCCAAACATACAACCAGAGCCATGAAGAGCTAGCTTCAGAAACAGGAAGAGCAAGGAGTCTTGCAACAGATGGTATGGCCCCCACAAAGCCCTGATCTCAAACATAATGGAGTTAGTCTGAGATTATATGAAGACACAGAAGACACTGCGACAGCCTAAATCCACAGAGGAACTGTGGCAAGTTCTCCAAGATGCTTGGAACAACCTGCAGGCCAAGTGGTTTGAAAAACTGTGCACAAGTATACCAAGGAGAACTGATACTGATGCCACAGCACATATTGATTGGATTTAGTTTTGTTCTGTTTACCACACTTTGTATTAACTGATAAATATATATATATATATATATATTTAATCATAATATTATTTGTGAGAGCATTGTCACTGACACAATTTGAATCTGCAAAGCCTGCAAACAGGGTCAAAAGGGCCAGATGGGTGGTTACATACGGTGTTTGGAAATCGCAAAGAATAGACAAAAAGAAAACTTGCAGTCAGTGGCATTTATGTAGGAGAAAACACTTTGACAGTGAGAGAGGTCAGAGGGAATGACCAGACTTGTTCAAGCTGACAGAAAGGCCACAAATATTCAAATAATGGCTCAGAACACAAGCTGTATGGACAAGGGTGTCACTGAAAACTTGTCAAGCCTTGAAGAGAGTGGGCTAATCAGCAAAGGCCAAGTTTGGTTAGCTAAGAACAAAAAGAGAAGGCTACAGTGGGGACATGTTCACCAGAACTGGATGACTGAGCAGTAGAGGCACATTCCTCAGTCCAACAAATCTTGATCTCTGATGACAAAATCAAGATTTGGTTTGAATTATGGATCTGGTCTGTTGAGTGGTGCAGGTGTCTGAGAATATAGGCTCCTTACAGTTGGAAAATCACTAACAGCCACATGTTTACATGTTTGATGCTAATCATTGCCAGCATTTGTCATAATGACTGTCAAATGCATTCTGTGACGTCTTAACCTCGACTGGCTTCATCCATGTTGCATGTGCTGCTTCTTTTTTAATTTACCCCATCACCTCTCCAATATGTGGCAGAGGTCTGACTGTTGATTTGTAATGAAGGAAAAGTGATGTTTTTTGTTTTTTAATTCTGAATATATGTTTAGTCACAAATGTATATGAGCTGATTTGAAACAATCTGATTTATTCTGCCAATGAACATATGCTTCAATGCATATTACTGTGACTTAAATTGATGCAGAAGTAGTTTTATGGTGAATGATGAGGATCTCTTGTCATTCCAGTGCTCAGTCCATGATTGGATTGTTGTGATCACGCTCTAGTAAACATGGAGCGACAACTTTACAACCTGGACAACCATTTGTTAGCAGCAAATCTTACAAAAGTACACATGCTGCACATGCTGCTTTTTTTTAATGCTACAGGCAACTGAATGTAATGTTTTTATATGCCTGCATGACACTTTGTATGCCCAAACATCCAGTTAGAATAGTTCCCCGAGAGGTTTTGCTGTGCAATGATAACGTTACAATACTTTTACATTTGCTTCATAGAGAGAACAATCGTTATACATATGACACAGGCCTAAACATAAGTTACTTTATGTGAGAAAGAGAAATAAAAGCTCTTTTACTTTGATCTCTGAAAAAAAAAATCATGTCTGAACTCAATGAGGTTTTAAGTGTTTCTAATAACATCTTGACCCCATTCACATTTCTAATCTCCTTTAGTAAATGATTAATCTCAAAAAGGGATGTATGATTACCCATAACACCAGACAATCACATTTCAAATTAGATTTCCTCATAAAAACATCCTTTCTGTGTCCATACTAATTTTAGGTTATAGAAGAATAGCTGCTTTGTGCCATATTTTGCAGCCAGCCCTTCAGAAACACTAATGTGCACTTTACTAATGCAATAAAAGATTGAACAAATTTTTATTATGTTGATCTAATATCCAATTTTAGTACATAACAGACTATAACAATCTAATGTAAGCTTGTTTTTGAGGACTTTTATCTATTCCGGCAGCATGTAACAACTGGTTGGTCCAACAGTTTGGTCCAGACCTCATATAAGGTATAAACCAAAGTTCAGAAGTTCAGGTGCAAATATTTTGCTGAAGAAATTTTTTTTTTTTTTTTTTTTTTTTTATCAAACTCATTGTTGCAGTTCAGAGGTCAGGGGTTCTGTGCCCTCCCTCCCTCTGGTCTCTTTTCCTGTGACAGCATGATATGTGGGCTTATAAAGATGACATCACCTCACTCCCTCCCATGAGCCCTCCATGGGTGTGATGACTCAGTGGGTTGATTTCCAGCTAGTCTCACATTACCATGTGTCGGCTGCCTGTCAGAAGCCACAGTGTGGGATCACTTAAGGAGGAGTTGATGTCAGGCTGAGAGGAGATGATGGAGAAAAAGCCATAGCAGAAGAAAGATATTCAGTAAACTGTGAGACACAGGATTCTAAAGAAGTACAGTGTGTGTGGACTCAGAATGCAGTGTCCATCCTGCATATGAAAACATGAACTTTTGTATCATTTTTCCAATGTGTGACCGTGTTTGAGAAAGCCAAAAGAAATAGCTTCTCTTTGATGTTGTGTGGGCTTTCATAATGCTTTGTCCATTCGGTCTGTAGGTGACAGCAGACTGCCTGCCTTACCTCATGCTGTGCAAATATAATCAAGTGAGCTTCTCAAACAGCCCTTCATTTCACTCAATTTTCCATCTCTTCACTCCGATGAAGTCTGTTTTCATTTTGCAGTATTTGATCAACCACCACTGTAATTTCCCTCCAGTGTGATATGTGGCTCCTATCAAGAACAAAACTCTTGTTTAACAATTTTTTTTTTTTTTTTTTTGTTATTTTCTAATAAAGAAAACCATCAAATTTGGTTTTCTTATGGGGGAGGACTTAATCATTGGAGTTGTAACCAGGGCTGTTAATGTATGAAAGTAAACCACTAGGCAACATTCAGGGCCCCACCTTTTCCTGAAAGATAACATCCATAATGCATTTTTTGTTTGTTTTTCATGTCATAATGGCTTCCACACATCAGTGTTGAAGTCTAGGGAGAAGGGAGATGGTAGAGGACAATTGTCTTAAAGCCAAAGTTGACCCACAAGATCAATTTTGTACTGAGTGTTCATAAAGGGAGATTAGTACCTTAAAATGACAGAGATCTAGCAAATTGTCTTCATAAGTAAAATGCACAGCTGAGAAATAGTATCTCAGTGTACCATTTGCTGTTGTTCCCCCATCTTTTCAATTTGACCCATCATGTGGCCTCTTAAAGAGAAATGTATATCTCAGTAACGTACATTTTCATAAATGTATTGCCCTTTCTGTACCCTTACTGTTGGAGAAAACATGAGCAAAAACAATATAAACACAGTGTTTTGGTGCATGACTAGCACTGCTGAGTTGAAACCTAATTATGGAAAACAATCCATTTGGAACTGCAGTGCTGCTGAGCTTTAAACCAACATTGGGGTTTCTTCTCTGCCTCTCTGAGTGGTTAGTGGATCCCTCTGCTCCTAAGAGCTACTTTCAAGCACTTGACAAACCTCATCTACTTGATGTCACTCCTAAAGTACCTAAAGGATGTATGTAGAAACTGGAGTTGAGTTTTTTTTTTTTAAATCTATCTCTTTCATAACAGAAGCACAGCTCATAATGGGATTCAAGGTTCCTTTATGGCATTTTTTTCTTTTAAATTCAGTTAGAAATCACCTACCAGATGCCTTGCAAGTGTATTCAGTAAGAAAGACAGTATATTCAAAAAAGAATTTATTTCTTGTGCTTCAAAATTCCAATTCTTCATCCTCTTTGATCATTACTCGATTTCAATATAATAATCACAATATAGCATTAAAATGTTATATTTATATTTGGAGACAGAACTGATGATTGGCAGCAAATGGCTGCTATACTGTGCAGCCAATACATGTGATTCATCACATTTTTATACAATATGAGAATATAAGAGTTTCAAAGGCACGCTTCCTTTGTGGATCATCATTTATAACATTTTAAACATTTTTTTTGCCAGGAGTCATAATTTCTCTTCTAGAGTAAGTAAAATTAAAAATCAATTGAGGAATATATGGTGGTGATCCACTCATGAACATCTGACACACAATACCATGTCAGTGTGCAAGTTAATCACTCACACATTAGCTTGCAACCTAAAAAACTATGGATGACATCAATTTCAAATTTACTGTCATGAAAAATTCAGGCAGCTATTCAATCCATAAAACAAATTAGATTTTTAAGAATCATATCTAAAAGCAACAGACCATGTGTGGCCATGGGATTTTCTCAGTTACCATGAGGGGGCAGAGAGACATGTTACATTACACTGTTGTGGGTAGTAACATGTGACCACTCCTACTTTTTCCATCAAGCCTGAGGCATGACGCTGATGCCATGACTGATTCACTGACATGCCTGCTGCTGTGGTTAAAAGGTTAAACCACATATAAAGTGCATCCACACATGGCTGGTTTCTGACTCCATGGCTGCATAAAAGCACGATGTGAAGCCCCAGCATACAATCACAACAATCACCTCCTCCACACACACACACAGAAGATTTCTTTACAGTTATGTAATAGAAATTATGTATATGACGCTGTTAAACCCATGCTTTCATCTGAAGGGACACATGTTTTACGCTCATCACATTTCTCCTTAAGGGGTTTGTGCCAAACATTGCTTGATAAATGCTGTACAACTACATGCTGCACCTGTATGTGCAGTATTTTCTTATGTCCAGGTGCATTTTTGTGATCATGTGTACACAATCATCACACATTCAAAAAATAATAGCAATAATAATACAGTACTTTAGGAATAAAAACTGCACACAGCAAACATACAATCTCTCCCCAACTCCCTGTGACCACATACACATAACACTGTGTAGTCTGTGGCTCTCATACAAATGAACCCACTACACTCAGCAGGGAGGGAAGCTTATCCAAGCTCATTCATTCGTTTTCATACTCACAGGCTCCCACACTGCATTCTCACCCTGTGTGCATTTGTATGTTATTCCTTTTGTGTGCATATTCATATGTCGTGCAGCAAGCACAGAAAGTGCTTATTAGATCAGCCCCATGCAGCCTCACTAATGAATGAAAGTCCCTTCATCATTTGGCTTTCAGTATGATGAAGAATCACACCATGAAAATCTTGAATCACTTTATTTGTGGCCAACAACCCTAGCATAAGACACCAAGGATAGCTCTTATTAGCTGATCATAGTTATGCTTGCCTGCTACAGCACACCCTGCAGTTGTAATAAATTTGTTTTCTCTCTCAAATTTTGCTGCCAAACAATCATTCCTGTGGTGGTTCAAACCACCTGTCAGTGAAACTAGGTGCATACTTTTACTTGCACCTTCTGCCATTGTAGTTCTCACCATTTTAAACTACTTAGTATGTTTTTAGACAAACAGGTAATGTATATCCCATTACTTCCTCTGCCTTCCAATTGAATTGCACTGTAATGTATCTCTTTTTCCATTATCAGTCTGTTAATTGGAGTGAGAACTGTTTTTCCTTCCTATCGTGCAACACCCACATCCATCTCTTTAGTGATACAGTTGCAATTAGAAAGGCCTCTGCACATTTCAGAAGGTCAGTGTTTTGATCCCTGACTCCTCCAGCCTGCGTGCCGAAGCGTCCTTCGGCAAGAGACTGAACCTCAAATTGCCAACACACGTTGGTGTATGAATATGTGTGTGATGTATGTTAGAGCACTGTGTATATGTAGAGTGAGTGCTGAATGAATGTGCGTTTGTGAATGGGTGAATGTGACCTGTAGTCTAAAGTGCTTTGAGTGGTTGATATGACTAGAAAAGTGCTATAAAAGTGCAGCCCATTTACCATTCCCTAGCTGAAAGCCAATGGTATCTCATGGCTCTATCCCTTATCTGTTCATCCTATTTATAATTTGTTCAATACTCTTATTCCTGTTGTTGCAAACAGGAATATGGGTAGGGTATAAAATTCTACTTAAGGCCTCTCCCTATAGATAGGATATGGCAGTGAGATTGCCCTGACCTCCATCCTGAATTTGACTGGAATGCTATTCGGGGTGCCTCTCATAATCCACACCACCAGCAATTTCATTTAATTATCTTTACAGAACCTACTTTACACTATCCAAGTTGCATCAGATGGGTAGGCTTAGTGACCCCTTGTGCAGCCATTGGCCTTTGAAAGCTTCTGCTGCCTCAATTCACATGATGTGGAGCTTCTGGAATGAAGTTCTAAAATTATCCCAGTTCTTATCTGTAACAGAGCCTATGACCATATCTGTTATCTGCTTTTAAATGACTTATCTATGCTGGACATCTGGAAACATCAGAGGAGGATCCTGTTAGCTGGTGTAACCAGTGCTAAGAAAATGTGTTTCTCTTCGCTGGAAGCCTTCTCATTCTTTCACTGTTAGACATTGGATTTTTAACCTTCTTAAACATAATGGATTTGGAGCTTTCCACTGCATGTGTGAATGGTGCTGCATCCATATCCAACCTTTTGTAATATGGTTGTGTGATGTACCCTGTATAATCCTGTCCTCACCTTTAGCTTATTCATTTCTGTATTACGATATGGGCCAACTTTTTAAAGAGTCTTTATTTATGTGTCTGTTTTGTACAGTCTGTTCGATCTTTTCTGCTTCATATCTTTTATTTATCAACTGTCTCTGCAGTCCTTCTTCTCAGTTCCACAAAGTGTGTGTATAGAGTCACTCATTTTATGGATTGCATCTTTCATATTTTTGTTCACTCTCAGTCTTCTCCTCATTGTAGTTTTCAGCAGAGGCAATGTTCAAAGACAGTCACTGAAATATGTTTGTTTCTACAACAGTTAGATGAAACCTTGACATTTAAAACTGCACCCATGACTGTGGTTGTCCAGTGCCAGCTGTAGAACTCACACTCTTGCAGGTTTGAATATTGTACACATACTGGATTTTTCTATATCCTGAATTAGCATTTTGTCTTTCATGGGACAGAAAAAAAATTTACCGTGAACCTGAGTTAGACCTGATGAGCAATAAACGATAAATCCTTGGTCAGAGAATAAAGCCAATAGTATGTCAGATAAGAAATGAATGAGATTGTGCTGTGTTGTGTAACCACTGTGTGTTTCCAACTCGTTTCACACATCCAGAATCCCCTGATCTCCTCTCCCACTCCTCCCCCTTAACGTCTTCTCTCCAACCCACGTTCAGATATGCCTCTTTTGTATTTTGGGCTGCTCCCGACTAGATCAAAGGAATTTTAGAGCAACCTCAAAATATCTCCCTTCAAACACTGCTTGGGGAAGCCACGTGTATCTCTGTTTGTTTGATGAGTGCTCTGAGTCTGTAAAGTAAATTGGAATGGATGAATGTGACAGTCATACTCTACTTTTCTCTGCATTCGTGTCTCTCATCTTGACATTTAGCCACAGGGAGCACGTGCTAAAACACGCAGGTGATGCAGAGGCAGAATTTGCATGCACACAAGCAACACATAACACACACAAAGGCAAAATGTATATACAGTATATTCACTGAGCACACTTTGCATGCCTATACAAACAGTGATAAACACAGCTTAGATCCATGCTCTGGGTTCCCAGCTGAGGTTAAGGCTGGGTGCCATTTATGTTCATATGTTTCTCATTTATAATCGAGTGTAAATGCCAACCAGTTTTGATTGTACAACATTTTGTGGGATAAATTAACACCTAATCTACCATTACTGTTTGGGGTGTATAGCCACATATATAAATGTCCTTCAACCAGCAGAGGACAGTTATGTGATTCATGGTTGATTTGCGCTCATGGATGCAGTATTGTCATGACAATGGTGAAGCACTCTCATTTGAATTTTAAATATCAGTCACACATGGGGGAACCGAAGAGAGAGAATATGCTACCCTCCGTTTGTTTGGAGTATGAATTTGGCTGGCTAATTCTTACACATAACCCCTTTAAAATTAATAGAAATATTTTGGATTAAAAGAATATTGTGTTTACAAACAGTTTTGATATTTTTAAATCTAACCATTCAAACTGAGTCAGATTTTCTTTAATAATATTTGATCAGAAAGTGAGAACCCAGTACATCTAGGAAGAGAAAACACAGATGCTGTTCTGTTGCAGAAAAGAATTACTCTGCGATCACAAGACAATAGAACACGATACAAACAGTAAAACAAAAAAATGCAAATGATGCTCACATGGCACTCATCTGTAATTAGGAAATCTCTGCCAATCACATCTGTGTTTATAAAGCTGTTAGTTATCTACTGCAGCTTCAAATTAAAATTCATGTCACTGTGGGAAGGATGCTTGTGGTTGCTGTCAACAGTTTGTTTAGAGACTTTATCTAGTGCTGACAAAAATACCTATTTCTCTACACACACATCAATCATGACAATGCAATACATATTTTCTGCACCATTCAATCCGTATCACGTGTTCTACATCGTTTTCAGTCACTTAAAAAAAAAAAAACAGTTACTGTAGGAAACTACAGAGCACTATAAGCCTGCCACTTTAAGAGAGTGTTGTGGCTCGTTGGCTAAGCTTGCGAGTTTTGTACCTGAGGAAAACAGTCTTCCGCCCGCTACGTGGTTCTTGTACTGGGATGCACGAAGTTGCGCGCGCGCGTCATAAACCTGCGCAACATGATTATTGATTGCAGCTGGCGCAATGTTGTCTTGCGGCTGCACCTGCCCAACAAATGTCCGGTGAGGTCCCAAACAGGTGGATAAATCCTCTTCTGGCCAATGTTTTTACGTCTGCTACCACCGAGGAAAAAGAAATCTCTCTCTTGACGGACGAAAGTGTTTTTCAACTTCTTGGACCGGGCACCAAAATTAGGTAAATGTTTGGTAACAGCGAGAAGCTAGGCTCTGTTAGCTTTAAACGTAGAGGGGTACACTTCCACCTTGAAGATTTGAACCCAGAAAAGACTAACTGACCTCTGCAGAGGAAGTTAAAGGTTAGCGACGGCCTCCGTTACTATAGCACTAAAAATAACCGCATGTCCAGTGAGACTGTTAGTAGTTTTTGTCCATTGGGCAATTCTGAGAGCTAACCTGCGACTACCTCAAACATTACAATAGTCAAACCATACATTAGGCATTGTAATATTCAAATATCACAACTTGGCTGTGTACCTGTAAGCAACATAAGCAACATGTCAGACAACTGTGTAGGTTACTCATAAAAGTCCAAAAGTGGTGGAATGATTCTGGATGTTAAAACTCCACACTGAGAGGGCAACATTGGAGAACGAATGTAAGGAACTGTCAGAAAAAAGGGCATGTAGTGGCCTGTCAACAAATATCTATAATGATAGTACAAATGCCCACAGGTAATCAGTACAACCCTCTGTTTTGCATTGTGTAATGCCCCCCATTAATGATGCATCCTTGGTTACAGTGGTTCTGCTCAAAACTGGTAGAAATGCGGGCTGGTTAGCTAGTTACCATAACAGTTCCAAGAATCCTGATCTGAACTGGTTCAAGAACCAGAGCTGATTTGGTGGAGAAGGGATATGTGAATGCTGAGGGCTTCAAGGAGGGTGCAGACATCACAAGACTTTACTTGGAAAATTATCTGTTGTCCTTAATAATATTGATGTGACGTGTATATGTATATGACTCTGTATATCATTATATACAGTCATTGGTTTATTGATGTAGTAAGACTTCACATTGCACATCTAGAATATGAATAGACAGGATAATTTGGATGTGTTAAAATTAGCAAAACTGGACAGGCAAAGATTGATTTTTGTGAAGATCCTCAGAGAGGGTTTAATATTGAAAAATGCATCACAAGATCAGGAATTACAGTCCAAGTCCATGGAAACATGTGAGGTCAAACAGGTCCCATCTCAGTGCATTCCATCCCCTCGCCGTCCAGCAGCCTCACAGACTTGATGTAATGTAGGTGAACACATCATTGTATGTGTACAAAGGATGGACGTTTGGACTCAGCCTTAGTCTAATTGCATGCAGCACCCGATCTGGGTGGAAGGCTGCTGGCACAGAGACACACACTGTAGCTAGGAAAGAGAGAAAGATCCTCTCGGTCACAAAGCTAAAAACATTTAAAGACCATATTTGCAAAAAACGTGTGGAGTTAGTAATATACACCTTTTAAAAGTAACCGTAAATAAGAGTATCAGAATTTAATTTATGAATAAACGAGAATCTGGCACAATTTGCTTATTATAGAAAAAGAGTTCTAATCACAAATTTTATATTTTCATAAGAAAAATATACATACACAGTACACCTCTCTCCATCAGTTCAGTTTTATTTAGCTTTCCTCTGCTGTCCATGCATATACTTTCCTCACTAGGCATTATTCACCACTTGTCATTGCTCTTGCTTCAAATTGCACAAGTAGCCTCTTTATCTATCCCTCCATTTATTATTGGTCTGTGTGCACAGTGCTTTCCCTTTGATTTTGTTGAGTAGATAAATGTATCCAAGATCCGTCAAGGCCACATTGCAGAGTCTTCTTAGTACATTTCTCAGTGTGTCCCAGTATCCCGCTGACTACTTGTGTTGGTGTAGCTCTAAAGAGCTAGAGTGATACAGTTATAAGATAAGAGAATTACATGCATGCAATGCCTACATGTAGTAATAGCCCTAGTTAGTTGTTGACATACATAAAAAGTAGCAGATATGTGCATGCAACATTAGCATAAGTTAAGTGACCTCTTGATCTAGCTAGCTGGTGAACAATCATCTTTAGCGGCCATAGATAAAAACAACTGGCTGATGTACAGCTCTTCTACATACAAACACTGCACTGCATTGTAAAACAGTCTTGTGTGTAATAACCCTTGACTGTTTCTTTTTAGGTTCAATAGCAACTTACTGATTAGGCTTGTTTGTTGTTTCCCAGCCCATTAAAATCACAATTTACAAAATTATCCCTGTAAAGTCTTTTGAACTGTGTGGACTTCAGCTTTCAACAAATTTAATCAAAACAGCGCTTCCTTCCTCTGTAGTTTCTTCTGAACTGTGCTCTGTCCTTTCCAGTGTCTGTAAATGTTGGTAATGTTTGGTTAAAGAAAAATGATGAAATGTAACTTGTTATTAGATTCAGTTTTTTCACACTGTGTCTGAAAATAGTGGAAATTCTTTGGATGAGAATATATTACACGAAGACTGTTATTAATGTATCAATCTATAGGCTAGTGGGATCAAGGACTGCATATTTTCTGTGATGACTGTCTCAAGGTTGCTGCCACTAAAATCATACTATAGGTGTAATTTTCTCAAGGCCAGAAGATTTTTCAGAGAAGTGTGTTTATCAACTATTGACTGACCATTGATACGTATTAATAGTTTTGTTTGACTAGAGAAGACTCGTAACTCTGGTCCTGTTCAACAATGTTAGTGATTTTTTTCCAACAGCTAAGTACAGAAAGAACACATTCACAATGCACGTGAGAAATTCTGTGAATTGAATAAGCTGCACCACATTAAACATTACATTAAATTATCTGTACATTAAATTATCTGCCTTTATATCAGTGTAAATGTCACTGTAATCACATACAGATAAGGAAAATTTAATGTCATAATTCATTGTCTTGATCTGTGTTTGGAGATATAGCTGCTCAATGCACAATTTGCTGGCAGTGGTAGACATGGGTGCTGCTTGCTATTTATAGATCCAGGGGTCTAGACCAGCTCTGCAGCTGAATGCTGTGTTGGGAGAGAGGATGGTGGGTGGCATGAGGTGGTATCGGTCTTTGGGGGGTGGGGATGTCTGTGTGGGGTTATCTGATTGAACATCAGATAACGCCACACAAACATCTCTACCCCACGTGTGCATAAAGATGCATTTGTGCATAAAGATTGTATGTGGGGAGGGAAGAAGACAACACAACAGAGAAACAGAAAAAGGGAGGAGGTGGATTGAGGGTGGAGTTGATGTAATGCAGCCTCTGGCAGCCATAACGCAGGTCAACAATTGCTGCACAGCTGACTGCATTTCTAAATGTACATCTTGGTTGCTTCAGCAGCATGAATATTTAGTAATTCCTTTGTGTTTATTTTTCACTAGTAAATTTGTTGGATGTCTTTGACTGGGGATTGATCGCATAAGTTGATAAGCTATGTTTGTAAACAGCTACCCAATCAATCATAGATACATAGAGGACAAAAAAACTGCTTTATGGCTTTGTCTGTAAAATATGTATGAGCAGCTCTGAGATCCACCAAAGTAAATGTATTTCTCATCCACTTGGCTGTCTTGTATGTGTATGGGGAGAGGCTCTCCTGTATCCCAGCAACTGTGCACCAGAGTCAGGCTAGAGAACCTAAAGGGGCCTAGTGACAAGACCTGGAAGATGAATGTGTGATTGTATGTGCCTGCCCAGGTTCTTCTTTTGATATCTATGTGTTTCTACATTACGTGTGTGCATGCCTTATATAAGTATTTGTGTATGAGTGTGTATGTGCAATGCACTCTTTTCACTTTTTGTAGCATCAGACTAATTTGTTGATACATTTAGTTCAGTTAATCTGATCAGAGTCACA